>JAJIBD010002593.1:0-177500 GCA_021461705.1 Cryptotis parvus | reverse complement strand
CCATGTTGTACAAAAGGCATCAAGTGTACAAAAGACATCTGTGTTTATTTTCTCATCTCTCTAGGCAGATTAAATTTTTTAATTAAACGTTTATTTCCAACCCCACTCAAATATCATGCAGTCAGTCATTCTCAACATCCAGACTCCATAGTTCCTCAGAGCTCCATCCAAGAGAAAACCTGATCTTCCCCCTTTAAGTTTCATCAGTAAATGCTCGAGATGAGCGCCTTCTACTGAGACCATACCACCTACACGGGAAAGCCTGGCAAGCTACCCGTGTTTTATTTACTTGTTATGCCAAAAACTAGTAACAACTATGGACCTCAGTTCCATGACCTGAAGAATGGTTTTGGGTTCCTCCTGTCCCTGGAGCAAGCAAATGCCCTTGGGTTACACTTGCTTGTGATAGGACTAATGGAGATGTTACTAGTGCCCACTCAAGCAAATCGATGAACAATGGGAAGACAGTGACAGTGATACTCAAATAACTGGTTGAAACTTCCCTCAGCAAAGTCTCATCCAGGGCTTACACTCACCCTTCTATGGTTCAAAACTGTGGGCACAGTTTCTCCTCCTTAGTGATTTAAGGCCTGTCCAGCTCCTTAGAATCAAGCAGGGAACTCTGCACACACTGCACACTAAGATGAAGGCATCTTCCACAGGCAGTTAGGCAACATCATTTTTGTTTGTTTGTTTGTTTGTTTCTTAAGCCATATCCAACAGTGCTCTAGACTTACTCTTGATTCTATGACCATAAATGGTACCAGGGATCAAACTTGCATTGGCCACATGCAAGGCAAGTGCACTACCCACTGTACTATCACTCCAGTCCCAATTTGGGCTCTCCTGCAAAACACACTCTCACGCTAGGCCTTCCCACCTCTGGTGAAGCCTCAGCACTTTCTGTATATGTCTCTCTCCTCTCACCTTACATTTCTCTAAGTAAACCTCTTTAAATGAAACTACTTTTTTTTCACTGGAAAAAAATTGCATTCTTCATGAAAGACAATTACCAGATAACCTTGCACACGTGGAATACAAATTACAAACAGACATAACTAAACAATAACGCAAAGTCCTACACTCAGCGAGAGCCACACTGGCTCTAAGAGGGAGAGGATAAGTGGGTGGGAGGAAGAGGGAGGGGGTCCTTTTTGGTGGTGAGAGAGTGACACATACATTCAGAACTGTGAGTCAAATGCCTTACTGCCATATTATAAGCCAACCATGAGTCAATCAATATTCACACATAATGCATCCTGTACTTATGCTCCACCCAGCAGACCAGCCTATCACAGCCCAGCTCATCGAGATCCACCCTGCAGCAGCCTTTTTAAATCTGGCCCAGGTATGCTGATCCAGAGACTCACAGACATGGGGCAGCGCTGCTACTGGCTCTCCCTGTGCCCAGCTGCTCACGAGGTGCCCGGGAGGGGATGGCGGGTTCTAGCCCTGGCCTGCCACCCCAGCAGAGCCTCGCAACAAGCCAGAAGACCCCCACTCCATGAGGGAGGGCCTCCATTTTCCACATCCGGATTTCCCACTTGTCAGAACTCCACCCTGCAGACCAACCTATCACAGCCCGGCTCACGTGGCCACTTGTGGCTTGCGGCGCGTGGTTCATCAATAAATGCTGGATTTAGAGATGACTACAGGAGTATGCTACCCACACAGCAGAGCCTGGCAAGCTACCCGTGTCATATTTGATATGCCAAATACCAGTAACAATTATAGACCTCATTCCCATGACCTGATGAAATGGTTTGAGGCTCTTTATGTTCCTGGAGCATGCAGGTGCCCTTGGGCTCTACTTGCATGAGACAGAACATATGGAGATGTTACTGGTGCCCCCTCAAGCAAATCGATGATGAACGGGAAGACAGTGATACTTATGCTCCAATAAAACTGGACAAAATTCATATGAGAAAATGCACATCATCACTAACCATCAGAGAGATGCAAATCAAAACAACAATGAGATATCATCTCACACCACAAAGACTGGTGCATATCCAAAAGGGTAAGAACAACAAGTGCTGGCGTGGGTGCAGGGAAAAGAGAACTTTCATCCATTGTTGGTGGGAATGTCGACTGGTCCAGCCTTTTTGGAAAACAATATGGACACTTCTCAAAAGACTAGACTTTGAGCTTCCATTTGACCCAGCCATACACTCCTGGGGATACACCCTGGGAAGCCAAAAACACACAGCGGAAACACCATCTGCACTTTTATTTTCATAGCAGCACTATTCACAATAGCCAGAATCTGGAAACAACCAGTATGCCTGAGAATTGATGACTGTATAAAGAAACTGTGGTCCATCTACACAATGGAATACTATGCAGCTGTTAGGAAAAATGAAGTTATGAAATTTGCCTATAAATGGATGGCCATGGAAAGGATCATGTTGAGTGAAATTAGTCAGTAGGAAAAAGACAGGTATAGAATGACTGCATTTATTTGCTTGATACCAAAATCCAAGGTCAGGCAAAACGTAGATCAGGAGATCTTGTCGAAGGTGGAAATTACCACAAACGTGTGGGTGTCAGAGGTTAGGTAAGACAGAGAAGGGAACAATGTGCTAATAATTGTCAAAAGGGCTAATACCAACTTAGAACTGAGCATTAAATACAGGCAAAATGATACACATGATAACCTCTAAGTGTATGTATTACAATTTACAATATGTAAGAGAAGGACGAGAGAGAGAGAGAGAGAGAGAGAGAGAGAGAAGATATAAAGAACCTGCCATTGAGGCAGGCTATGGGAGGAGGGAGGGAATCGGGAACTTGGGGGTGGGAAATGGGCACTGCTGGAGGGAGGGGTGTTGGAAGACTGTGTGACTGAAACCCCCAAACATGAACAACTGTGTAATTGTATATATCACGGTGGTATAATAAAATATTAATTTAAAAAATAAACTGGTCAAAGTCTCCTATTGCCATTAGAATCACTCATATTATCCCTCCTGTGCCTGAGACCCAAGAGCTCTAGGCCCTGAGAATATTTCCTTATTTTTTTCTTTTTGGGTCACACTCAGCAATGCTCAGGGGTTACACCTGGCTCTTTGCTCAGGAATTACTCCTGATGGTGCTCAGGGGATCATATGGGATGCCATGGGATTGAACCATGGTTGGCAGCATGCAAGACAAATGCCTTACCTGCTGTGCTATCGCTCAGGCTCCACTGAGAGCACTTTCAAATGCACCTCCTGCTTCCCCTTGTGGATCAGTCATTCTCTCTGCTCGGCATCTCTGCTAGAGCCAGTGAGCCCGTACTTGTTTTTCTTCCAGAGACTGGCCTGTCCTTACCTCCGCAGTTATCTGCCAAGTCTGGGATCCAATGGACTTTCTTTAGAGAAGCCTTCTATGGTTCTATGGTTCTGCAGCTAAAGACTTCCCTACCACTCCCTGGCCCCCACCCCCTCCTTACAGTGTTTCTGGCTCCTTACCTTAAATATTATTTATCCTATTTTACCTATAATCACACACTCCCCACGAGCATATAGCCCCCAGTAAAAACAAGGACCTTTCTATCTGCAACCATATCCCCAACACTCCAAGTAATACCTGGCAAGATGGGTGCTAAGTAAATATTTGGTGAGTCAATAAACACATAGTTATTTACAAGAGAGACAAGTACTTTCCTTCTGTGGTAAGATCAAAGATAGCAGAAGAAGCTCTGACAGCTGGGGCCTCCACCCTGCTGCTCTGAGAAGTTGAGCAATGCCTGCTCAATCCTCAAGGTGTGGTGAGCCTGGCCCATCTCCTAGAAACATGATTGACTTGGTGTTCCCTGAGCCATGGATGGGTGGCACTTTGCTACCCAAGCGATTTATTCGTTTTTTCCCAACCACTTGCAGTCATGTTTGAAAGACTCATCACACATGAAATTCCCCATCTGAATGCAGGTCCAGTGATGCTATTACTGTGCTTTAATTGCATTCTGTGCAGCATGCAGAGACTACTCTCCTGTAGTTTGGAGAGTGCTCATTTATTCATTCATTCATTCATTCATTCATCATTCATTCATTCATGTACTTTATGGAGCAGAAAGCATTCTGTTCCAGACATTCTTCCAACAACTAGAGGTAAAATAGTAAAAAAGAAAGAAAAAATCTAAGAACTGGAAACTATCAAAAAAATTCCCAAACCTTGCTTCTCATTCTAGTGCAAGTCATCAAAAAAAGCAACAAAATTATTTGAAGTAAATCACATAATATGTTGACCTAAACATTTGTAAAAATGATAACAAGGTATGGAGGTATGCATCAGGGTAAGAGTTAGAACTTAACAGGATGGTTGCAGAAACCCTCATGAAGAAGTGGAGACTGAAGGACTCTAAGGAAATTAGGAAGCAAATCTTGTGACTCAGAAGCAAGACTAGATGTAGGAACAGCCCAGAGGCTGGCGTGGCTGAGGTGAAGGGACAGATGCGTCTGGAGCAGAGTAGTGGAAATCAGAGAGGGGGTGGGAGACTGGAGGGCCAGGTGAACATGGCAAGGTGATGGTTGTGTGGAGCATGACTCTTGCTGAGAAATGGAAGCTCTTGAGAAAGGTGAGAGCAAGGAGCCATTGGATTGACCCTGTGTTGTAACAGGATCCCTCCTGCTGTTGATAAATAATGGAGTGCAGGACAGTGTGACAGACCAAGAAGCTACTGCAATAATCCAGGAAATGGCTGAAGGACCTTGGACTGGATGGTGACATCTGGTGCTAGGAAATGTTTGGACTCTGGATAATCAGTGTGCACTAATACACATCTCATAAACAGGAGCAGGCTGGTCTGCAGGAAAAGGCAGATCTAAGATCTAGGGGAGCTCCTGGCTCCTGGCCTGCTTACTGCCTACTGACGTAGGCACTCTCTGTTCAACAGGAAGGAATCAGTTAAAGGAACACTGAATATTCCAGCAAACTTCTCAAACCTCAAAGTGGCTCCAACAAGAGAGAAATTCATATCTAACTCTGAAAATAGGATGAGGAACGCAGGTTCAGTGAGTTCCCCACGGGCTGACACATCAGTCTACACCCCTTTTGATGGCTCTTCCCTTTCTGAGTTCTGACCTCTAAGGGCTCCCTGTATGGCTGACAAGAGGAAACAGAGGAGCATGTGAACAACACGTTCCTGGGACTGGCTTGCAAGTTTCATGCCAGCCGTCTCACTGGGGGTGAAGAAAAGAGAATGGACACCACAATCAGTCTTTGTCATTTAGCAATCACGTCTTTGAGTTGGCACAAAATGGATAAAGGCACCTTGTTTATCCACTTGTCTCCAGGGTTCCCATTCTTGAGTGCTGCTCACCCTCCACCTCTGACCTGTTAGAGCAATCTGCGTAGTCAGGTTGTAGGACTTGGTGAATGACTTGTTCTTCACCTATTCTCTTTCTGAGCTTCCAGACACCAGGAGGTAATCCCACACCTCCTATGGCGTATAGTGTGTGATGGCCTTGGGTTGGTATTTGATCCAGTAGATGCTCCACAAATGTAAATCCTTATTTACATGCCTGGGCTCCTTTATCCTAAGTTCTGTACAATTAACTTTATCAGCACTCCAAAATGCTGAGCTCAAACTTCCCCTTATTTACACAGACTGTTCTTACCAAGTTTGTGAGTTAAACAGTGGTACTTTCATTGTGTAGTTTGTAAAATGCCATTTATTCTCCCTTATTTTTTCCTACTTGATTCTAAAATATGAGCTTCTACTTCCCCAGCAGTGTTGGTTTTAAGCCTCTCTGTTTCCTCTCAATCTCATATCTTCCTCTCTAGACTGTCTTCCTCAAGAAAGATATATGTCAGTCTATGTCTTTCCATTGACTGACACATCATCAGTGACCAGGGTTAATGTGGCAAGTCTTTTAGATACCATATACACAGACCACACTCCTGGGTCTCTGGTCTGTGCTTTGTGACTAGATAGTGAGACACTGCCGGCAGGACAAACCACCTCTCTGGAGGTCTTATTTACTCAAGAGAATCCAAATATAATTCTGGGAGGAAAAAAATATGAGGAAGCGACGAAGCCAGATAGGTCATATTAGCTCTTCATTTACCATCTAGCCCATACGTTCTATAAAGCTGACATTACAGTTTCTTATTCCTGTGCCTAGTCCTCAAGCAGCTGCCATTTTTTGGGAAAGGATGTGATTATGCCTGTGAAGTTCAACATATGGAGGCTGTTTGTCTTTGAGAAAGAGAGAGCTGGGAATATGTTTGGGCATCTGACTTTTATAGTTGCTTTTTTTTCCTTCGATGTGTGGAAGACTCTTCATAGGGCTAACTACTCAGCAATGTCGTGTTATTATCCTATCGTCTAACACAAGTTGATCCAATCCCTCTTGAGTTCCCCAAAAGAATTTGTTAGCTTTCTTTCTCTGAAGTAACAAATTAAAGCCTCACAAACCACATCAATCTGCTGGTTCAGTTCCTGGGATTGCTAACTGGTTAACCCAATTGAGTAGTTGTAGCTGTCCAATCATTTGGAATTGGGGTGTTAAAACAACTGAAGTGGTCTAACTACATAGACTTAAAATGCCTGAAAAACCATGATGAAGACTAAAACATCCAATTTAGCTGGAAAACAAACAAAGATGTAGAATCTTTTAGATGCACCCATGTGTGTGCGACCATATGGGATCTTCTAGGTCTATGTACTCTTTCTCCTCCTCCCCCTCTCCCTCTCACAACATCCCTCTCATCTGCCACATGTTCTACATTAATCTTTGACTTTTCCTTTGATATTAGTACCTTCCTCTTAGACTTAGCAGCACCGATGGTGGTGAAAGATACGCTTTCAGAAGTGATTCCTGCTTATCAACATCTAGGAAGAGTTGGAACTCATTCAATTTATTTAAGAGGAAACAGTTTAGTATTAGCCAACAAAGTTGACACACCAGGAGTTCCCCAAAGACAACAAGTAACAGGTTATTACAAGAAAGGGCAAGCCTCTGCACCACTCAGTACTATAGCTAAGATTTGGAGTCAACCTAGCTGTCCAACTCTATTGATCAGAGGATCATGAAGATGAGGTATACATACAAAATGGAATTCTATGCAGTTGTAAGGAATGGTGAAATCATGCAATTTTGCAACATGGATGGAACTGGAATATATCCTGTTAGCTGAAGTAAGCCAGAACAAGAACAAACACTGGATGATAGGATGATATCACTTATATGTGGTATTTATAATAACTGCATGAGGAGATGTAATGGTTTAAAAGGAAGAATATCTAGGTCATCCCAGAATATAGGAAGAAGAAAAGAAACAGAGTGAAGAGAAGGGTAGAACAAATAGGTGGGAAGCAACGGGGACAGGAGTCAAAAGGATTCATGTTCATCTGTGATGTTAAGGACTAATATAGGAAAATATACAAACCACAGAGTCAACAACACTGAAGTCACAAGACCCAAACTTTAATAACTATATTTAAAAGTTCCCTGTCAACTCATCCATTGTTGGTGGGAATGCCGGCTGGTACAGCCTTTCTGGAAAACAATATGGACTTTCCTCCAAAGACTAGAAATTGAACTCCCATTTGACCCAGCCATACCACTCCTGGGAATCTACTCTGGGAAACCAAAAATACGCAGCGGAAACACCATCCCTACTTTTATGTTCATAGCAGCATTATTCACAATAGCCAGAATCTGGAAGCAACCAGAGTGCCCGAAAATCGATGACTGGATAAAGAAGCTTTGGTACATCTACACAATGGAATACTATGCAGCTGTTAGGAAAAATGAAGTTATAAAATTTGCCTATAAATGGATGGACATGGAGAAGATTATGTTGAGCGAAATTAGCCAGAAGGAGAGAGACAGATACAGAATGACTGCATTTATTTGCATGGCATAAATATATATGAACATATTATGATACCAATATCCAAGGTCAAGTGAAACATGTATCAGGAGGTCTTGTCAAAGGTGGAGATTATCACAAACGTGTGGGAGTCAGAGTTTAGGTAAGACAGAAAATGGAACAGGGTGCTAATAATAGTCGAGGGTACTAATGCCAACCTAGAACTGAGCATTAAATAGAGGCAAAAGGATACACATGACAACCTTTTTAATGTATGTTCTGTAATCCATAGTCTGGAAGGGAAGGAAAAGAGAAAGAGAGAGAAAGGGAAAGAAATAAAGAACCTGCCATGGAGCAGGGCTGGGGAAGGGGAGGGAACCGGGGATGTTGGTGGTGGGAGATGGGCACTGGTGGAGGGACGGGTGCTGAAACACTGTATGACTAAAACCCAAACATGAACTTTTTAATTGTATATCTTTTATTTGTATATCTCACGGTGGTATAATAAAATACTTAAAAAAAAAAAAAATAAAAAAAAGAGAAAAAAAAAGTTCCCTGTCAAGATGGCAGGCTAGGCAGAGTTTGGGGCAGGAGATAGAACCTGGGAACACTGGTGGCGGGAAGTTGACACAGGGAGTAGGATCGGTGATGGAACATTGTATGTCAATTACCCAGTTATGAACAACTTTGTTTTAATAAAATAACATTTGGAGAAAAAAAGGAGCAAGTCTCCCTGTAGCCCCCAAACACTGCAAATCTTGAGAATGATGATTGCAAGTTTCCCTGCTTATTTACAATAAAATTCATGCTATCCTCTTGGCATCCCATTGAGTGCCTTGGCCACGGATTAGGTTAGTGCCAAATCATTAACTTAATGAAAATCCAGGCTTCAATTATATTACCCATTGAAGTTATACCAAAAGCTGCACAATATAAGAAACAGCAGGAGACAAGTGAAACTTCTAGCAGAGGTTGGATCTGAAAAGATAGTACAGTGCATAGGGCGCTTGTCTTGCACAAGCCCAATCCAGGTTAGATCTTTAGCATCCCATATGGTCCCCTGAGCACTGCCAGGAGTAATTCCTGAGCCAGAAGTAATCTCTTGAGGTGTAGCCCAACTCCTCACCCCCAAAACAATTTAGTAGAGGATAGCTGTGACCTTGGGTGCAACAAGGAATTTGGCATCATGAGGCTGTACCTCAAGACTGTGAAAGGAATATTAAAAGTCAACCACCCAAATCCGCCCCCATCACTCACACACAGCTGGTTATGTCATGCCAAGGTGGAAGACAATTGTTACTAGGCCTTGGGATAGCAGTCACACCTGGTCAGTGACCCAGCGGTCCACGAGGGGCATCGCCAAAACAAATCACCATAACTGAAAAGACAAGTCATGATTTGCGGTGATCAATCCTCACTTTGTGAACAACTCTGAAGGACCAAATTCTTGAGATCTTTGCTCATTGATGCATATTACACTCAGTGTTACTGAAAATAACTATGCTCAAACCATAGCAGAAACTTGTCTGGGGGAGGAAAGATACTAAATTCTCTCTAATGTATAGAAAGAACATAAAAAGCTTGATACTGTGATATTTGGAAAGCATTTTCTGTTATACAACAAGTTACTCACTTGATCACTTGACACCTGTTATTCGTCGATTTGCTCAAGCAGGCACCAGTAACATTTCTTTTTTGTCCCTGTCATGTGCCAGTGTAGCCCAACGGCATCTGCTTGCTCCAGGCATAAGAAGAGCCTCAAATTGTTCAGGGTCTTGACAAAAAAAGTCTGACCATCTTGTAGGTGGGTGGCCATGTGTTCTTTTGACATCTCATGGGATCCAGTCAGTAACTGCTCTAGTCCAGCAGTAGTCTCCAAGTCACATTACATGTCCAGCCCATCTGATTTTCCAACACCCTGGCAAATGAGACAGTGTCCTTGACTCTTGATTGTTGATGGAGGTCGACAATTCTTCTTCAGAATAATCCAGAGGAACCCCCGCATCATGTTGGCAGCCTTTTTTTCATCATCCAGATTCCACAGCTCGTCAGAGCTCCACCCAAGAGAGAAAGCTGATCTCAAGCCCAGCTTGTCAGAGCCCCACCCTACAGAGAAACCTATTTCAAGCCCAGGTATGCTTAAACCACAGACACAGATACATGGGGCAGAGCTGCAGCCAAACGATTCATCAGTAAATTACCAAGAGTATTCCACCTGCCCCTCTCAGAGAGCCTGGCAAGCTACTGAGAGTATCCCACTCATACGGCAGAGCCTGGCAAACTGCCCATTGCGTATTCGATATGCCAAAACCAGTAAAAAAACAGATTACTCAGTACATCAAATACGTTGTGTATATGTACACGAAACATGGGACATTTTAATGAAAAGTACACTGCAATAATATGCACTGCAAATTTATTTAGCTTTAACCCATTTTGATTTCTTTTTAAAATAAATTGACAATCCTTCTAGTGTCAAAACATCATATGTTCTGAAGACCTAATTCTAGATTTACTTACTGTGAAATGTTAAATAAAACATAAATGTGGGAACACTTCTATATAAGTTTATTGATACTGAACTTAAATTTGTATAGAGATTACATCCAGTGACTCCTGAGCCTCTCCCCCAGAACCTCGTCAAAGCACTCCTTGCAATGCCAGGGATTAATCAGGGATTAAACTCAGAACCTTTTACATGTTAGGCAGGTGTTCTACCACTTGAGCTATACCTCTGACCACAATTTGAATATTCATTTTAATACCTACTGATAGCAACCTGTCAAGTACATAAATACATGCACAATGTTAAGAGAATAATATGCTATGAGTATGTGAAAATATCAAGGTACTCCATAGATGCTCAGGAATAACTTTCCCTAAATTTATTCAGAATCTTTAAGGATTTCCTATATATAAATATCAAAATATTTTGGTCTGTTTTTATCCCTCATCATTCTATTGGAAACAATTTTATGGATTGCAATGAGGTCATCATATTTTTACCCTGCTATAATTATATTCACATTTTAACTCTGACAGAAAAATGTTCTTTTTTGTTTAACATTTAAATATGAAAAAATCATATGGTGACGATATGTTAAGTAAACAACTGCCCTGGAACTGGCATCTTCATACTTCATCCTGAAATGATCCCTCAAAATAACTTTCTTCCTAAGAAAGATATCAAGGGAGGACCAGTCATTGACGCATAGGATATATTCTCAGAGTGTTGATAGTTGGCCATACCAGAACTGCCACAGCTCACTTACAGATGCAGGCTGATTCCTGAAATATATTTTTTTCCTTTCTTGATATTTGATATGGAAAATTATGGAGAATGAAATAAGAAACACCCATATATCCATCATACAAATGTTAACAAGTGTTGGCAGTCAAATATGCTGATTTCAGCTCTGTTGATGCGGGTCATTTCATTTGTTTCTCACTGAGAAATACCACATTACTGATAAAATAGAAAATTTCCTTGTATACTTAACTTGGCCTGGTCCCATCCTTCTATCCTCACAGGAAATTTCTTAACTTATATTTGGTATAAATCCATTCTGCACACGGTTTTATTCTTCCCATGGAAACACAGATGGTGAGAGAAAAATAATCAAAGCAGAGTACAGGATAAGTTTACCAGAATATAGATGTGACTCTTATTTTTCATTTCTTTAAAACCCCTTTTTATATGTGTCAACATATATGCAGCTCCCTTCCATTTATCTATTTCATCTATATATCTTATTTATATTATTTATTCATCCCTGCAATTTATGTGTATCTAGATTGTTTTCAGCCTTCACCATTAAAATCTTTGTAAAGGTCCTTTGTCCACATACCAATAATTTTTTCTGGGATGTACCTAGAAGTAGGACTTCTAGGCTTTCAGGCGAGTGAAGGTTTGCTCATACTGTTGTCAAATTCCTTTCCCAAATTCAGTTGCTATGACTGAATGAGAGCACTCTTTTTTTAAGTTCTCTTTGACAATTTTAACTTTAAATTCTCAAATCATAGAGAAAAGAGATATACAATGCAAACAGAAAAAGATGTCAAGTGTTTGGTGACAAGAAAGTGTGAATCACACTTATTTGAATTTATATCTTTCCTGGACTTCAAACACCAGTAATAAGACTTTACAGATTCCTTTCTGGTTGCTCTGTATATAGTTAAATATGTCCTAGGAGCAATGAGTGTTCTGTAAACAACAGTGACAAATATACTTTTTATAAAAAAATATTCCAGACTAATCACTGGAATTAAGGAGTTTACCAAGGGCCAGAGCAATAGTACAGCAGGTAAGGCACTTGCATTGCATATATCCAAACTGAGTTTGATCCCTCAGCACAAAGCCAGGAGTAAGTCCTGAGCACTGCTGGTTATAAACTCAAACCAAAACAAAATTAAATAAGATAGAAACAAATAAAGATGTTATCAAGGAACCATGATTTACAATACTTTTTGCTAGTAGGGTTTCATGCACAAAACATTTCAGCATCACACCTACCACTATTTTAATATATAGATGCAATAGCTCTTTAAGCTATCATCAGGAGCCTATTTCTGGGACACATGTTTAAATTCAAGTAGAGTTTACTACTTGAGTTTAAACTGTTTTAAACTCAAGTAGATAATTGTAAACCTTTTTAATATAGTATTTTATTTTATACTCTCGGCTGGTATATAAGATTTCCAGATATTAAAAACTCTTTTTGTATTTAAAGAACCCAAATAAATTTAACTTTATCACAAAATTATTTGGCATTCACTGAGACATTGTTTTCTTATTGTCTTGTTCTAAAATCAGTGGTTCTCAGGGCTTACTCTTTAAATATGGGGATGAAGGGTTGAACCCTGGTCTGCCTTTTGCAAGGCAAGTATCCAACCCACTGAACTATCTCTCCAGGTCAGAATTAATTTTTTAATTAAACATTTTATTATATTACCGTGAGACATACAATTACAACGTTGTTCATGTTTGGGGTTTTTGGTCACATAGTGTTCCAGCACCTCGCCCTCCACCAGTGCCCATTTCCCACCACCAATGTCCCCAATTCCCTCCCCCTCCCATAGCCTGCCTAAATGGCAGGTTCTTTATCTCTTTTCTTTCTCCCTCTCTCTCCCTTCCTTCTCCTACACATTGTGGGTTGCACTACATACACTTGGGAAGCCATCATGTGCATTTTTGCCTGTATTTAATGCTCAGTTCTATGTTGGTATCAGCCCTTTCGACATCTATTCACACATGTTCCCTTCTCTGTCTTACCTAACCTCTGACTCCCTCACGTTTGAGGTAATTTCCACTTTTGGTAAGACCACCTGATATATTTATGTCATGCAAATAAATGCAGTCATGCTATGTCTCTCTCTTTCCTTCTGACTAATTTCACTCAACATGATCCTTTCCATGTCCATCCATTTATAGGCAAATTTCATAACTTCATTTTTCCTAACAGCTGCATAGTATTCCATTGTGTAGATGTACCACAGTTTCTTTATCCAGTCATAAGTTCTCGGGCATACTGGTTGTTTCCAGGTTCTGGCTATTGTGAATAGTGCTGCTATGAAAATAAAAGTGCGGATGGTGTTTCCGCTGTGTGTTTTTGGCTTCCCAGGGTATATTCCCAGGAGTGGTATGGCTGGGTCAAAAGGGAGCTCAATTTCTAGTCTTTGGAGGAATGTCCATATTGTTTACCAGAAAGGTTGTACAAGTCGACATTCCCACCAACAATGTATGAGAGTCCCCTTTTCCCCGCATCCACGCCAGCACTTGTTGCTTTTACCCTTTTGAATATGGGCCAAACTCTGTGGTGTGAGGTGATATCTCATTGTTGTTTTGATTTGCATCTCTCTGATGATTAGTGATGATGAGCATTTTTTCATATGCCTTTTGGCCATTTGAATTTTTTCCTTGTCAAAGTTTCTGTTCATCTCTTCTCCCCATTTTTTAAATGGGGTTGGCTGTTTTCTTCTTATATAGCTGTACCAGTGCCTGATATATCCTGGATATTAATCCCTTATCAGATGGGTATTGGGTGAATATTCTTTCCCATTCTGTGGACTGTCTTTCTATCTTGGTCACTGTTTCTTTTGAGGTGCAGAAGCTCTTTAGTTTCATGTAGTCCCATATGTTTATCTTTTCTTCTAGTTGCTTTGTTAACGGTGTTTCACCTTTGAAGATGTCTTTAGCTTCAATGTCATGGAGGGTTTTTCCTATATTTTCTTCAATGTACTTTATGGATTCAGGTCTGATATTGAGATCTTTAATCCATTTTAATCTGATTTTTGTGCAAGGTGTTAGACACAGGTCCAAATTCATTTTTTACATGTAGCTGTCCAGTTTTCCCAGCACCACTTGTTGAAGAGGCTTTCCTTACTCCAGTTTGGACTCTTTGCACCTTTATCAAAGATTAACTGATCATGTTTTTGAGGGTGGGTGTCAGGATACTCAACTCTATTCCATAGATCCACAGGTCTGTTTTTATTCCAGTACCACGCTGTTTTTATTACTGCTGCTTTGTAGTACAGTTTGAGGTTGGGAAAGGTGATGCCTCCCATCTTCTTCTTCCCAAGGATTGCTTTAGCTATCCGTGGGGGTTTATTATTCCATACGAAATTTCAGGAGTGTTTGGTCAATTTCTTTAAAGAATGTCATGGGTGTCCTTAAAGGAACCGCATTGAATCTGTACAAAGCTCTAGGGAGTATTACCATCTTGACAATGTTAATTCTCCCCATCCATGAGCAGGGAATGTGTTTACATTTCCTCGTGTCCTCTTTTATTTCTTGAAGCAGTGTCTTGTAGTTCTCTTTGTATAGATCCTTTACACACTTGGTTAAGCTGATTCCTAGGTATTTGATTTTCTGTGGTACAATTGTGAATGGAATCGATTTCTTAATATCCCTTTCTTCTCTTTCGTTATTTGTGTATAGGAAAGCCACCGACTTTTGGGTATTGATTTTGTACCCTGCCACTCTACTACACATATCTATTGTTTCTAAGATTTTTTGGGTTGAGAGTTTAGGGTTCTCTATGTAAAATATCATGTCATCTGCAAATAATGATAGCTTGATTTCTTCCTTGCCTATCTGGAAGCCCTTAATGTCCTTTTTCTTCTCTGATTGCTATGGCGAGTACTTCCAGTACTATATTGAATAAAAGAGGTGAGAGAGGGCAACCTTGTCATGTTCCTGATCTAAAGGGGAAGGCTTTCAATTTTTCCCCCATTGAGAATGATACTCGCTGTGGGCTTTTGGTAGATGGCTTTGATTTTCTTGAGGAAGCTTCCTTCAATTCCCATTTTCTGGAGGGTTTTAATCATGAATGGGTGCTGAATCTTGTCAAATGCTTTTTCTGCACCCATTGAGAGGATCATATGGTTTTTATTTTTTTCTTATTGATATGATGTATTATGTTGATTGATTTGCGAATGTTGTACCATCCTTGCATTCCCGGGATGAATCCTACTTGGTCATGATGTATGAACTTTTTGATGAGTCTTTGGATTCTGTTTGCTAGTATTTTGTTGAAGATCTTAGCATCTGTGTTCATCAAGGAGATTGGTCTGTAATTTTCCTTATTTGTGTTGTCTCTGCCCTGCTTTAGGTATCAGGGTGATGTGTGCCTCGTAGAAGCTGTTTGGGAGTGCTTCTGTTTCTTCTATTTCCCGGAAGAGCTTGAACAAGACAGGCAGTAGGTCCTCCTTAAAGGTTTGGTAGAATTCGCTAGTGAACCCATCTGGTCTGGGCTTTTCTGTTTGGGCAGACTATTAATTACTGTTTCAATTTCCTCGATGGTGATAGGCTTATTCAGGTATTGGAGGTCTTCTTGTTTCAATTGTGGGAGGTTATAGGACTTCAGGAATTTATCCATTTCTTCTAGGTTCTCATGTTTCATGGCACACAGGTTCTCAAAGTAATCTTTTTTTTTTGCCTGGTTTCTGTTTGTATGATTTTTCTTTTTTCTCTATTTTTATTTATTTTTTAAGTATTTTATTATACCACTGTGAGATATACAATTACAAAAAAATACAATTAAAAAGTTCATATTTGGGTTTTGGTCATACAGTGTCCCCACACCCATCCCTCCACCAGTGCCCATCTCCCACCACCAACTACCCAGTTCCCTTCCCTCTCCCCAGCCTGCCTCCATGGCAGGTTCTTTATTTCTTTCCCTCAAAGTAATCTTTGATGATCTTTCGGATTTCTGTCTTTTCTGTTGTGATGTCACCATTTTCATTTCTGATTCTGTTTATTTGGGTTCTCTCTTTCTCTGTCCTTACAAGTCTTGCCAGTGGCTTGTCGATCTTGTTTAATTTTTCAAAGAACCAGCTCTTGGTTTCATTAATCTTTCAGATTGTTTTTTTTTTGGTTTCCAGCTCGTTGATTTCCTCCCCTAATTTTTATTATTTCCTTCCTTCTGCCTGTGTTGGGCTTCTTTTTTGTTGGTCTTTTTCTAATATTTTCAGCTGTGAGGTCAGGTTATTTATGTGGGCCCTTTCTTCTTTCCTTATGAATGCTTGCAGAGCTATGAAGTTTCCTCTAACACAGCTTTTGCTGTGTCCCACAAGTTCTGATAGTTGGTATCTTCATTGTCATTTGTTTCTAGGAATCTTTGGATTTCCTGTTTGATTTCTTCTATGACTCCTTTGTTGTTCAGCAGTGAGCTGTTCAGTTTCCAGGTGTTTGGTCTGACTCCCTGCTTCTGTGTATGGTTAACTACTATTTTCAGTGCATCATGATCTGAAAAGATAGTTGACACAATTTCTATCTTTTTTATTTTGTTGAGGTATGCTTTGTGGCTCAGTATATGGTCTATCTTGGAGAATGTTCCATGTGCACTGGAAAAAATGTGTATTCAGCTTTTTTGGGATGAAAAGCCCTGCATATATCAACCAGCTCTCTTTCTTCCATTTCTTCCTTCAGGTCCAGTATTTCCCTGGTGAGTTTCAGTCTCGTCGATCTATCCATAGTCAATAAGGCAGTGTTGAAGTCTCCGACTATTATTGTGCTACTGTTAATGTCTTCTTTGAGGTCAATTAATAGTCGTTTAAAGTATTTTGCTGGCCCCTCGTTTGGCGCATATATGTTTAGTAGTGTTATTTCTTCCTGGTATACATTCCCCTTAATTATTAAGAAATGGCCTTCATTGTCCCTTTTAACCTTTTTCAGCCTGAAGTCTATATTGTCAGATACGAGTATGGCCACACCCACCTTTTTGGAGGAGTTGTTTGCGTGGAGAATGGTCTTCCAGCCTTTGACTTTGAGTCTGTGTTTGCTCTGATTATTCAGATGTGTTTCTTGTAGGCAGCAGAATGTTGGATTCAGTTTTTTAATCCATTTTGCCACCCTATGTCTCTTTATTGGTGCATTTAGACCGTTGACGTTGAGAGATATTATTGTCATTGGATTTTGTGCCATCTTTCTGTTTAAACTTGTTGTGGTTTTGGGTTGTCTTATTTTACAACAGACCCTTCAATCCTTCTTTTTAAAGTTGGTTTTGAGTCTATGAATTTCCTGAGTTGTTGTTTATCCATGAAGTTGTGTATCTTTCCTTCACATCTGAAAGTAAGTCTAGCTGGGTAAAGAATTCTTGGTGAGGCCTGCAGTTCATTGAGTCTTTTCACAATATCCCACCATTGTTTTCGGGCTTGGAGTGTTTCATCTGAGAAGTCTGCTGTAAATCTCAGGGATGCTCCTTTGTATGTGATTTCCTTCTTTGATCTTGCTGCTTTCAGTGTTCTATCTCTGTCTATCGTTTTTGTCATTTTAATAAGGATGTGTCTTGGAGTATTCTTATTGGGGTTTCTTTTAGCTGGTATCCTATGGGCCTCCTGTATCTGGGAGCATGCTTTCTTCAGTTCAGGAACTTCTCAGCGATGATGGCTTTGACAGTTTCTTCTTCATCAGGGTTTTCTTCTTGCCCTTCTGGGACGCCAATGATGTGTATGTTGTTCCTTTTGGCTTCATCCCGATTTTCTCTGGTAGTCTGTTCGTTGATTGTGAGTCTTTTCTCCATCTTCTGGTGTTGTCTACAGAATCTCTGAACCTCGTCTTCGAGATCACTAATTCTTTCTTCAGTAGCTGTTGCTCTGCTTTGGAGGCCTTCCCCTGTGTTTTTCAGTTCACTTACCTCATTTTTAATATCTGTCATTTCTGCTTGTACTTTGGTCTGAAATTTACTCAATTCTGCTCTCATGTCCTCTTGTATTTTATTGACTTTGTATTCCATTGTTTCTTTGAGTTCCTTGTGAATCTTTAACAGTTCCTTCCGAAATTCCTTTTCAGAGAGGTTATATAGCTCATCGTTATTGCTTGACTCATCTGTATTAGTGACTTCAATCGTAGAGCTTGAAGGAATTCTGCGTTGCTTTACCATAATGACTATCATAGGTTGAAAATGTGTGTTCTGGGTGACTAGTCAATAGAGTTAGTAGGTGCCTGTATTACTTTGCAGTTAGGGGTGTATAGCAAAGAATGTAGGGGCAAATGCTCAGTGGTATCTCAGGTAGATAGATATTACTTTGTGCAGGCGCACTAGTGTCCGCGTGGTTTTGAATTTTGGAGTGTTGGTGGGTGGTTCCGGAGTCAGGGGGTCGGGGTGGAGGTAGTCCAGTGGAAGATCAGAAGAAGCTGGGTGTGGCTTGGTCCCCTTCTCAAAGTTCCAGCCCCTTTATCCTAGAAAGGGGTGCCTTGGGGGCCTGCCCGCCGAGGGAACGCACCTGGTGGGGAGAGCGGGAAGCTGCTTGGCATCAGGGTGGATGGCGTCAGGAGGGTGGTCCGAAGAAGCTGGGTGTGGCTTGGTCCCCTACTCAGAGTTCCTCGGGGCCTGCCTGCCACACAACACACCTGGTCCAGAATTAATATTTAACTGAATATAAAATCAAGCTTTTAATGTGTTGTGGCCTGAGCAATAGTCCAGCGGGCAGGGTGTTTTCCTTGTACATGGCTGACCCAGGTTCAATCCCAGCATCCCATATGGTCCCCTGAGCACCGCCAGGAGTAACTCCTGAGTTCAGAGCCAGGAGTAATCCCTGAACATTGCCAGGTGTGATCCAAAAGCCGAAGAAAAAGTTTTTAATGTGTCATATGTGCCTGAAAAAAGTCCAGTATATTTTATGGGATTATTTGTATGCATAATTCCATGTACTCTATGTATGTATTTGTGTATATATGTATATATACATATATTTATAAATATATGTGTGTATATCCCTGCATAAATAAAACAGTATTTAGATATGGCTTATAAATGTCATATATATCACTCAACGTATTATTTGAGCTTCTATATAATATTTATCACTGTTCTCTTTTACAAAACACAACTTAAGAAGATAGCTATCTCTTGATCATTTAGGTTGTTTCCAGATTCTAGCTATAGTGAATAGCGCAGAGATGAATAAAGAAGTACAGATAGTGTTTCTGCTATGTGTTTTTTGGTCTCTAGGGTATATTCCCAGGAGTGCTATTGCTGGATCAAATGGGAGCTCAATATCTAGCTTTCGGAGGAATGCCCATATTGTTTTCCAAAAGGGCTGGACCAGTCGGCACTCCCACCAGCAGTGGATGAGAGTCCCCTTTTTCCCCCACATCCACGCCAGCACCGGTTGTTCTTGCTGTTTTGGATGTGTGCCAGTCTCTGTGGGGTGAGATGGTACCTCATTGTTGTTTTGATTTGCATCTCCCTGATGATTAAAGATGAAGAGTACTTTTTCATATGCCTTTTGGCCATTCGAATTTCTTCTTTTTTGGAAGCTTCTGTTCATTTCTTCTCCCCATTTTTTGATGGGGTTGGCTGTTTTCTTCTTGTGGAGTGCTACCAGTGCCTGATATATCCTGGATATTAACCCCTTGTCAGATGGGTATTGGGTGAATATCTTTTCCCACTCTGTGGATTGTCTTTGTATCTTGGTCACCGTTTCTTTTGAGGTGCAGAAGCTTTTCAATTTTATATAATCCCATTTGTTTATCATTGCTTCCATTTGCTTGGTCAGTGGTGTGTCGTCTTTAAAGATACTTTTCGTTTCGATGTCATAGAGCGTTTCTCCTATGTTTTCTTCGATGTACCTTATAGATTCATGTCTGATATCGAGATCTAGAATCCATTTTGATCTGACTTTTGTGCATGGTGTTAGAAGGAGGTCTAAGTTCATTTTTTTACACGTAGCTGCCCAGTTTTCCCAGCACCATTTGTTGAAGAGGCTTTCTTTGCTCCACTTAATATTTTTTTGCTCCTTTATCGAAGATTAAGTGGTTGTATATTTGTGAGTGTGTTTCAGGATACTCAGTTCTATTCCATAGGTCTACGGGTCTGTCTCTATACCAATACCACAAAGAAACTGTGGTTCATCTACACTATGGAATACTATGCGGCTGTCAGAAAGGATGAAATTATGAAATTTACCTGCAAATGGATGGACATGGAGTCTATCATGCTGAGTGAAATTAGTCAGAAGGAAAAGGACAGATATAGAATGACTGCATTCATTAATAGGATATAAATAGATACCAGTGTTTTACTAAATATGGGAAATGGTAATGGCAGATTAAAACTCACCACTGAATATACACAAAGAGACTTAAGTGATAAACTCTAAATATCTGCAGGGCTAGCCACAATGTGTAAAATAAGAGGGAGAGAGATGCAGAGACAGAGAGAGAGATAGAGAGAGAAAGAGAGGAAACTGGGGTACCTGCTATTAAGGTGGCCTGGGGGGAAGGGAGGGGGAGAGGGTACATTGGTGGTGGAAATGGGGCACTGGTGGAGGGATGGGTGCTGGAATACTGTATTACCAAGAACCAATTATGAACACCTTTGTAATTGTATGTTTCACGGTGGTATAATAAAAAAATTTAAAAAAAGAAGATAGCTATCTCTTGAAGTTAAATTGTTAAATACCAAAATTGTTTGTTTCAAGAAAAATATTTAATTTTTTTTATAAAATCTGGATATCTATTTCTAGGACAAATGCAGGTAATATTACAAAAATCCTTGCTGTCATCAAGTTTATAAATGTAGTTGTCTTCTTTGCAACCACAATCACCATAGGGATGCTAATGTTAACAATCATAATTATGACTAGGGGCAGAAGAGATATTATGGGAGTTAAGTTTCTTACATTATAGGCTTCTGGGCCTGATTTCATGCCTTCATGCCCAACACCACTGAATGGTTTCCAAGCACATAGCAAGTCAGAGCACAGAGCCAGGAGTGGCCCCCAAGCACTGCCAGATGTACCCTCCAAAACCCCAGAAAGTTCCAATCAGGACTAAATTTAATCAATATCGTATTGTGTGCTCAACATTGCTCTCCCCACATAACTGTTTTAACTGGAACAATCCTCACCATAAGGTGAGAACAGAGAGTGGTTCATTCCCCTGAAGATTTTGAAATGTGTAATCGCCATATGTGTTCTCAGCTACAGATTCTCAATCACAATGCTGAGACAGGAGACAGAATGCTCCTTGATTGTACCACACTAGTACAATACCTGGATTTATATTGTTCTTATTACAGCTGGGGTCTTGACAATAAGTCACTACAGTTATGGGGGAAGAAATCTTTCCCTGAATTTGGACTACAGTAAATTCAAATTCATTTTACATAACCCCTTTCTTTGAAAACCTCAAGATTTCCTGCTAACTGTTAAACGAAGATTATAGATGATATCTATGCTAGTATTAGAAGCCAAAGTGTTAGGAGGCTGCCAGATAAAATGCCCAATTCAAAGTATTGCAGCAAGTCAAAGGTGAACTTGTACTCACTAAGGATTTTCAGCTAAGCTCTTTACTTGGCCTTCCATAAGATGCACACAGAGCTCTGAGACCTCAGTGATGTTATGTATTTGCTTAAACAATGCTTATCAAATGATATAGTAATATCTCTTTAAAAAGCAAGTTAAACTAGCATAGGGGCTTTCTTTTAAAGGACATAATTTGATTCCCTATACAGCAGCACAGAGTTTTAATTTTGATAAATCAAGTGAACTAGAAGCCTACATAAAGTCAGTGAGATGTATATCTCCTTAATTGTTGTGATCTTCTTACTTTGAGTGTAACATTTCCCCACACTTTTTTTAGCTTTTCCGGCAATGCTCAGGAATTAATCCTGGTGGAACTAGGGGGACCATATGGGATGCTGGAGATCAAACCCAGGTTGACCACAGCAAACGCCCTACCTGCTATACTATCTCTCTAACCCCTTTCCACACATTGTTATGGGTTCTCCTTTCAAGCTGTGTTTCAGGGAGCCCTGGCCATCATCTAAGGCCTAACAGCTGGAGTTCTAGGCACCGATCCCCTCCTCTCTTTATCAAATATTTTTTGTATAATATATATTTGATAAAGGCTTTGTAACCCAAAACATGTGAAGAAATCCTACAACTCAGTAGCAGAAAAGAAAAGCAACAGTTTTTTACAAAGGGCAGAGGGGCGAGAGAAGACAATAGGGAGGGCATCTGCCTTGCAAGTGGCTGATCCTCCCCCTGCATATGGTCCCTGAAACCTGCAGGAGTGATCCTTGAGTGAGTGCAAGAGACAGGAGAAATTCAAGTGTACTTGAATTTCTTTGCATGCTCCCTCTAAAATTCAAGTGTACTTGAATTTCTTTGTATGCTCCCTCTAAAAAAAGAGTAAAACAAAAGGGTTAAGGAATCTGAATAGGCATTTTTCCAAAGAGAACATAGAGATGGTCAACAGGAAACTAAAAACATATTAAACAAGACTCATCATCAGGGAAATGCAAATCAAAACCAGGGTGAGATTACTTCACACTTGTTAGAATGGTTAGCACCCAAAATACAAAAAATTGCAAGTGTTAACAAGGAAGCAGAGAATGGCAATGCAGCTACACTATTGGAAAGGGCGTAAGTGGCACATTTTCTGCAGAAAATAGCATGCAGGGTTCTCAAAATGAAATAGAAAAACCCTATAGATAATCAAGCAATTCCACTTATTTGTGTTTACTTAAAAAATCCTAACTCAGAAAAATAAATATACACCAATGTTCCCTACAACATTATTTACAACAGCCAAGATATGAAAACAACCTAAATGTTCACCAACAGAAATGGGCACTGATGGAAAAATGGGTGCTGGAACACTGTATGATCGAAACTCAAACATGAACATTTTTGTAATTGTACATCTCACGGTGATAAAATAAAATATTTTTTAAAAACAACCTAAACCTGAAACCTGAGTTGCGCAGGAGGAAGAGAGCAGCATGGAATGCCTTCAAAGGCATCAAAGAAATAGCTAAAAAGGACAAAGAACCTCCGGCTCCGGGCACATCTCTTTGACTCCACCGTTCTCCCTGCGTTAACATACGCCTCAGAGACCTGGGCCCTACGAAAGCAGGATGAGAATGCTATTCAGGTCTCCCAGAGAGGAATCGAAAGAGCTATGCTTGGAATATCATGCCTCACTCAAGCGAGAGAAGGAATCTGGAGTTCCGACCTCCGTCGCTATTCCAGAATCAGGGATGCAGTCTCATTTGCCAAGGCATCGAAAATCAGATGGGCTGGAAATGTAATGTGATTTGGAGATGACCGCTGAACTAGAGCCGTTACTGACTGAATCCCATGGGATGTCAAAAGATCACGTGGCTGCCCACCTACAAGGTCAGACTTCCTTGTCAAAACCCTGAAGGAACGGTTTGAGGCTCTTCATATTCCTGAATCAACCAGATGCCACTGGGCTACATTGGCACGTGATAGGGTCCAATGGAAATGTTACTGGCGCCCGCTCGAGCAAATCAATGAATAACGGGATTCAAGTGATCAAGTGATCAAGTGAAAAAACAAGAATATGTAAAACTATATATGTATATATAAATCAAAGTATCGCAGCAAGTCAAAGGTGAACTTGTACTCACAAAGGATTTCCAGCTAAGCTCTTTACTTGGCCTTCCATAAGATGCAAACAGAGCTCTGAGACCTCAGTGATGTTATGTATTTGCTTAAACAATGCTTATCAAATGATATAGTAATATCTCTTTAAAAGCACATGACGGAATCTTTAGCCACAGAAAGAATGAAGTCCTAGATTAAGCAATCACGGAGGGCAACCGCACAGTAGCAAGGGCCAGAGCTGGTGAAGGGACTCCCAGCACTCTGAACAGCCAATGGGGGTTGTAAAATTTCTGTGTATATGAACGTGAGAGCTTTGGCTATTGTGTCTCAGCCAGACTGCCATTAAATGAAACCAGCAGGTTACCCACCACTTAGTGCTGGCTCAGAGTAGGGCTCGTGAGGTTGGAGGTGGAGCAGCCAGCACATAACTCAATCAGTTTTCTGCAGTATTGACAGTGGCAGAGCTTTAACATTTCTGAATAGGACTCTTCAGACCCAACTCGGCACCATTGGGGAGGGCAGGTTCTAGAGTCTTGAGGGGTGTCTTGGGTTCCCACCATGGGACCTGGAGATTCACTACCTGTAGGGTTACCATTTTTCCCCAGATCAGCCAGTACCACCAGTCCAGCAGCATATTAAGGAGTAAAAGCTTCCCTGAGCACCAACTGACTGGAGACCCAGGAAGGGGGTCAGTCTCTGCTGGACTAGTGGCTGCAACTTACCCAGAGTGCCCAAGCCATGGCTGGTAGCAGCCCTGGCTCTGCTGGGCTGCTGCAGCCATCACTGCTGTGGCTCAGGAGTGCACACCAACAGGAGGTCAACTTGTTCCCAGGAGTGCAGCAGCAGCCTTATGGTGCCTTCAGGTGTCCTGATACCCCCAAATCACTGCTGTGCAAGTGGCCGGACTCAACAACTTGGGACCAAGCTTCCTGAGAAATTAAACCTCTAAAAGTTAGGTATATGGGATCCATGTCCACAAACCACCTCCAACTCTGCCATACAAACTCATTTATAAGCATTGCCTCAGAGACACATAAATAAATCTCAAAAGATATTAAAGCCACAGTTAATCTCAGACCTGCAAGGCTAAACAGACCAGGGTAAATCAAAGCAGGTGGGTTTGCCACCCAAGCAGAGTCCCTGGCAGCAGTTTGATCCCATAATTCAAAATCACCACCATGCCCTCGGATGGACTCAACCAAGATAATATCAATTGTCACTTCTATCACTTGTCTTCCCGTTGTTCATCGATTTACTCGAGTGGGCACCAGTAACATCTCCATATGTCCTGTTGCCTGCTAGTGTAGCCCAAGGGCTTCTGCTCACTCCAGGAACACGAAGAGCCTCAAACTATTCCTTCAGGTCATGGGAATGAGGTTTATAATACCAAGAGAAAAACTGATCTCAAGCCCTGCTCATCAGGGTTCCACCCTACAGTGAAGCCTAGGTATGCCTGATCCAGAGATTCAGATAAACAGGACAGAGCTGCTACTTGTTCTTCCTGTGCTCAGCTGATCATGAGGCACCCAGGGAGGGAAGACAGGTTCTAGCCCTGGCCTGCCATCCCAATAGAGCTTCACAAGAAGCCAGAGGAACCCCCACACCATGAGGGCAGTCATTTTTCAGCATCTGGACTCCACAGCTCGTCAGAGCTCCACCCAGGAGAAAAGCCAATCTCAAGCGCTGCTCATCAGAGTCCCACCCTACAGCAAAGCTTATTTCAAGCCCAGGTATGCCTAATCCAGAGATTCAGATGCACAGGGCAGAGCTGCTACTGGGGAACAGTTTGTCAGAGCTCCACCTAAGAGAAAAGCTGATCTCTCCCCCCATTGTGCGCAGCCACTTTGCAGTCAGGCAGTTCATCAGTAAATACACGAGATGAAAGCTTACCAAGATATTAACCTGCTGAAAATTAGGGTATGCAAATTTGTGACTGAAATCTTCAGGCTTTTCAGAGTCAGGATGTGCTACCTCCACCCACTTACCTATACTCCTGGAAGCACCGGCAGTTACCCCACATACCAACTCCAGTGCCAGAATGTAAGTTCTTCTACAGGGCTTGTTCCAGAGATTCATAAATAAATCTCAAAAGAGACCAAAGCCGCAGTCAATCTCAGACTTGCAAGGCTAAATGGACCAGAGGTAAATCGGACAGGAGAGGTTTGCCTGTGCCCACCAAATCAGAGATTGTGGCAGCCTCTTATGCCCACAATCCAAAATCACTGCCATGTCCACATCCAGACTCCACTGTCTTGGGAAGGAACGCACTGAGATATTAATCTGCTGAAAAATCAGGTATGCAGATTTTGTGATTGAAATCTCCAAACTCTCAAAATGAGCTACCTCCCCCCCACCTTCCTGTACTTCTGGAAGTCCCAGCAGTCATGTCAACACTGCAAAAAGCCATTCAGTTAAAAAAAAAAAAGCTACTCCAGCAGTACCTTCCCCAAAAAACTACAGAATGGCTGAACAAATACAATAACCTCTTAGTACCTATATTGAAAACCATAATGCAAGAAGAGAGAGAGAGCAAGAAGAAAGGTGCCTGCCATGGGAAGGAAGAGGGAGGGTAGTGAAACTGGGGTGGTGGGAAATGCACACTTGTAGAGGAATGGTGTTGGAACAGTGTATGACTGAAACACCAATTATGAACAGAGTAGAAAGAGGAGGTGGTGGTGGTGGTGGAGGAGGAGGAGGAGGAGGAGGAGAAGGAAGTCCTAGGCCCAGGAGATGCCCGGGGACTGGGAAATGTGCCTTCATACAAAGACCTGAGTTCCACCCCTGGCATGACATGGATCCCCTCCCCCAGCAGAATATATGACCCCAAGAGCTCAGCACTGCTGAAACAGAGCAGCAACCTATCACAGGCCTTGCACAAAGCCATTTATCAGGACTGACTGAGAATCTCAACTAGTGACCACAAGGTTCTGTGACCTTAGCTTGGGAGGACCAGTGCAAAAGGAAATCCTACTATCTGCAACAAGGATGGATCTTGGGTTTCATGTTGAGTGAAATTAGCCAGAAGGAAAGAGACAGATACAGAATGACTGCATTTATTTGCATGACATAAATATATATGTATATGTTTTGATACCAATATCCAAGGTCAAGTGAAACATGTATCAGAAGGTCTTGTCAAAGGTGGAAATTTTCACAAACGTGTGGGAGTCAGAGGCTAGCTAAGACAGAAAATGGAACAGTGTGCTAACAACTGTCGAAAGTACTAATACCAACCTAGAACTGAGCATTAAATACAGGCAAAAAAGATACACATGACAACCCTTTAATGTATGTTCTGTAATCCATAGTCTGGAAGGGAAGGAAAAGAGAAAAAAAGAGAAAGGGAAAGAAATAAAGAACCTGCCATGGAGGCTGGGTGGGGATTGGGGAACCGGGGACATTGGTGGTGGGAGATGGGCACTGGTGGAGGGATGGGTGCTGGAACACTGTATGACCAATACCCAAATATGAACATTTATGTAATTGTATATCTCATGGTGGTATAATAAAATACTTATAAAAAAAAAGGATGGATCTTGGGGGGCTTTGTGCTAAAGGAAGTCAAATGGAGGAAGTAAAAAATGCCATAGCATCTTTCCATGTGGAATTAAACAAAACTAAGCTCATAGATACAGAGAACAGAATGGTGACTGTCAACAGTGAGGAGTGGGGAGGGAGAGCAGTAAGTGAGGGGGGTCAAAAGGCACAAAGTTGTAGTTATAAATTTTATAAGGACTAGTTATATATAGGAATGATTCTTATGTACAGAAATATTACTTATAGCATAGTGACTATAGTTAATAATATTGTATTGGCAGTTTCAAGGTGTTTATTTGCCTTTGTGTGGGAACAGAGTTTTTGTTGGAAAAGTCCGATTGCTCTGGGCTATACCAGGGGTCACTTCTCTGCTCTGGTTGCGATGGAGAACTATGGCTATGGTGGCCGAGGCGCCAGTGCCAACCTCAACACCGAAGACGACGTCACCATCACGTTTCTGCCTCTGGTCGACAGCGAGAGGAAGTTACTCCATGTGCACTTTCTCTCTGCTCATGTGCACTCCCTCTGCTCAGGAGGTAAGGAGCCGGCCGGCAGGGCCCCGCGGCACCTGCACTTCCAGCCAGACCTCTATGCCAGTGCTGGTCAATTTTAGATCCACCCTTTAAACTGCCACGTAGGATGTTGGCGTGGCGTGACAGCAGAGAAGAGAGAGCCAGCCCCGGCGTGCTGGGGGACGGGGCGTGGGCTTAGCTCTGGGCTGCTGAAGAGTTATGTGGGCTCTGGGGGTGGGAACAGTGGGTGTACAGGGTGGTGCAGGGCAAGGTGGGGCACAGAGGCCTTGGCAAACCGTGGTTTGGCTTTTTGGTGAGCTGTGAAGTGGCAACAGCCACTCACTCACCACTGGGCACTGGGCAGCAGCTGGAACCACAGGGAGGCCAGGGTGACAGAGGGCAGGCGGTGACAGTGTGAGAAAGAATACTCTAGAAAGTCTTCCGAGACTCTCGAATGCGTTGGTGATTACAGAATTATAGTAATTTTTCAGCAGAGCCTGGCAAGCTACCCCAGTCGTATTTGATATGCCAAAAATCAGTAA
This sequence comes from Cryptotis parvus, assembly GCA_021461705.1. Lineage (NCBI taxonomy): Eukaryota > Metazoa > Chordata > Mammalia > Eulipotyphla > Soricidae > Cryptotis > Cryptotis parvus. The sequence continues at coordinate 149,251 of JAJIBD010002593.1, read as the reverse complement.
CAATTATGGACCTCTTTCCCATGACCTGAAGGAATGGTTTGAGGCTCTTCGTGTTTCTGGAGCGAGCAGTTGCCCTTGGGCTACACTAGCATGTGACAGAATATATGGAGATGTTACTGGTGCCCGCTCGAGCAAATTGATGAACACCGAGAAGACAAGTGATACAAGTGATGCTTAAGAGTTGCCAAAAAAAAAGTAAATCTTGAAAATTCTCATTACAAGAAACAGTATACCTGTACGAGAGGATGAATGTTGAAGGCCAGAGCAACTGTATTGCATACTGCCAACCTGGGTTCGATCCCTGCGACCACAAATAGTCCTGCTAGGACTAATCCCTGAGTGCAGAGGCATAAATAAGCCCTAAGTACAGCCAGGTGTGGCCCCAAAATAAAATGAACAAAAGAGAATGGATGTTAACTAAACGTTATGGGGGCTTGTTTCTTAATATTCTCAAGCATCAAATTACTACATCGTACTCTTGAAATTGATATTGATTACAACTCAACAAAAATAGAAACACATGGTTCTAAACCCAGTTTCAGATTATTATACCAAAAAAGTCACACTGAAATTTTCATTTTCATACTGAAAATGTCTGCTCATCTCACTGTATACCTTTTCTTATATTTTGTCTGTCCATTTGTTATTGGGTTTTACCAGAAGTGCTCAGGGATGAATTATGTTGGTCCTGGGGATCCAGGCAGTTCCAGGGACTGAACCCAGGTCTTCCACATGCAAAGCACGTGACCAGCTCTTTGAATTATTTCCTTGGCTCTGTTATATTTTTTATTATATATCAGGTTATTTATAAACTAAGAGACTACAATCTCAGGTCAAATAGAAGATGCTTCTCTGTAAGAAAACCATTTCTCAGCACTGAAGAAAGATTATGCAGTGCTCCAGCTATTCATTTGATGGCTCACATAGAGTTTAGTGTCTTGAGAGCTGGGCTGGAAACATCCTCTATAAATACCCCAGAGTGCCCTAAAGAATTGGGATAATTCATCCTGAGCTTTTAGTTATTTCTGGCATCTGCGATTTACTTGGCTTTGGTCCTGATACTTAATACTTGGTTCTATTTCTGGCTGACCCAAACAATACATAAACACTCATAAACACAAAAATTATTTTAAATCCACATCAGCCCTGTGAATAGTTCAACAAAAGCAGAACTTTAAATACTTGTGCTGTGCCGTGTATCGACCATTGTCAGCATTAATCTAAGATGAGGTCTGCTTTGAGCCTCTTTCCGATAATGACACTGAGGTTGATTCTGAACAACAGTTGGGGATGTGTGCTCTGGAGTTTGGACCACTGTTTCCCCTCTTACTATACCCTGGGTGAGCAGTTTAATTCAACGATACTAATTTCTTAGCGAAGTTGTGAGGAGCATTGTGAAATGTGTACTACTGTATAGGAAATCAACCATCATACACCATGCATAAAGTTAGGGGCCCAATCAATTTCAAGCTAGGCACATGATGCATGCTATATGCTATAAATTATGCTGTTTCACATTTCTAGTTTTTGTAGTTTCTATTTGCCTAAAGTGGATCTTAACTGTAACATTTCTGAACCTAGGTTTTAGTTTCTAGACATATGTTCAAAGTAATAAACTGGCGTAGTCAATTTTAGCTTAATAAACACCGAGTAACTTAACATTTCTAATATTTTTTGTTTTAGTTTTTTAGCTTTTTAAAATTTTTTGGCCCACTCTTGACAATGCTCAGTATCTACTCCTGTTTCTATGCTAAGGCTTGTTCCTTGAGGTGCTCAGGCGACCATGTGATACTGGGGATTGAACCTGGGCTTCCAAAGGCAAAGAATGTGCTCTCCTGCTTAGAGATTTCCTTAGCTCTCTAACATTTTTATTTAATATTTTTGTTAATCTTTGACTTTTCAATATTTGTGGAGGAGGAGGGAACATTGAGTTGTGCTCAGGCCTAGTTCCTGGTCAATGATCTGTGACCAGGTCAACGATCATTCATGGCGACCCTTGGAGGACCCTATGCAGTGCCAGGAATTAAACCAGGTCTACCTACATACAAGAAAAAAGACTTAACCGCTGCAGTAGCTCTCCAGCTCTCCAAGAGTTCTTATTTGTTTATTTTGTTTTCTTTATTTTTTTATGACACTGGATCTCCCCACTTGGTATTTTCTTGTCCTCAATATTAGCAACTTTGAAACTCCCCTGTGCCATCAGTTTTGTTAGCTTTATTTTTTTTCCCGGTGGGTCATCAGTTATATTAGAAATAGAAAACTCAAAATGAAGGAAATGTAGAGAATAAATGTGTTGGCAGGTATGCTGAGCAGCCTCTTAAGGAAGATGGCAAGCCTGGGTAGGTGGCTTCACATGCGTGTCACTCCTTCCTCCAGTTCTAGATCTTCTGGCTCCTGGCCTGTCTCACTGTATCTGTCATACTTGCCCCTGAAAGTGAGCACAGTCTGAAGAAATATGCCCTCTAAAAAAGGTTCATTCAAATGCCAACAAGGGTCTGGAGTCAGACAGAATGTCTATGAACAAGGGGATATAGAGAGCAGCGAATCATGACAAATCTTTGGTCTTGGATTGCAAGATAGATTTAGGTGTAGTTGGAGGAGGAGGAGGAGGAGGAGGAGGAGGAAGGATGGGAAAGGAGGACTAGAAGTGATATAAGGACAGTGATGAAGGGCACAGGGTACCATGGTGTTGAAGGTGCAGTAATTTTACATCAAAACCACAAATGTTAACCCCACTGTAAGTATGTTACCTAGGCTACAACTATTTATAAAAGAAAAGAGAAAGAAATATTTGCTTGGAAAAAAAGTAATCACAATGAAGTTTGTAATAGTGACATCTGGGTTGGAGCACTCTAGAAGGAAAAGAGTATTTATCAAGTGACATGTTGCATTAGTTGGGTTTTCATCTACCACTTGATGGCTATAAAATAATTTGAGAAACACAGCCACCCACATGAAAGGCAGCAAGCCCAGAACGCCTGCCAAATTGTTTGAGCTGCCTCGTGCCTGCTTTGTGTCATTAGAGATTTGATAACTGGCTAGTCAGATCTAAATATAATTTAGTTTCCCCCTTCAACTCACGTTTTGGGCCCACCCCACGCAGGCTTTGGAGCAAGTGCCTTGATTAAAGTGTGCTGGAGGTCTCCCGGTCCTCCATATGCGTGACCTTCTCAGAACTCAAAGACTGAGATGTGGATTCCGAGGGGTGCAGCACCCATCACTCAGTCATATAGTGAAGCCAATTCTTCACCATACTCTGCACTTTTTTGAGTAGGCATATCAATATGCCATCTGTAGAAGAGACTTATTTTTAAAATTTAGGTTGCTCACAGTAAAATGTTAAAACAATACCAAACACAGCACTTTGTGTTAGTGTAATCATCATGCACTTTGAGGTCAGCAATTAGAGATACAACCACTCTATTCACTGAGGTTCACAAGGGTTTCTTTGCAGTTAACACTGATTAATTCATTTCATCTTCATGATGCTTCAATAAAATCAGTGATTTGTGGTCCCATTTTACAGATGAGGAAATCAAGGTTAGGAAAACTGCTCAAAACCAAGTAGAAAGAGAGAGGGGGATGGAATTGGAACACAAGTAATTCAATTCTATTTTTCAAGAGTCTTAACAGCTATGTTAGTTGTTACTCTGAAAGTGTCAATACTTATTATCTCTATCTCCCTTTGTTATACACTTAAGTGGCCCTAGGGGTAGGGATGGTGCATGAAGATAACCTAGAAACAATTTTTACACAATCTTAGAAATGTGCTAATTTTATTGTTTCTGGGATGATTTGATCCAAACTTCCAGATCTGATTGAATAAGGACTCCAGGGATGGCAGAAGGAAAAGAGGGAATGAAGTCCAAGTCCACCATCAGACACCTTTGTAGGTAAGCCCAGGGCATGCCGCAGACACAGTGTAGCAAAACTGTGAGCAGAGCTGGGCTGTGATCGAAATCTGGAAGCAATGGAACTGCACAACACAAAGAGAGATTTTAGGGTAGTAAAAATTACGATCTTTGAGCAAGGAGAGGATCCGTGCAAGAAGATACCTTACAGAAGTGACTTTAAAGTAAAGGTGGACGGGGCTGGAAGCCACTCCCGGCCCTGGAAGCCAGGATTACACTTCTCAGTCACTGCCAAGATCTATCCAAATGTGTCAGGGTCCGAGCTCTTCAATCACTTCGACCTGCTGTGGAAAGACAGATTCTCATCCAGGGGCTTGTGTTAAGAGGACACGCAGGTTCCTTTAAACTCAGGCCAAGAAAAGACGGCTGCTATTTGGTTTCACTGAAATTCTTATCTCAGCCATTCCAGCCCACACTTGCAGACAGCTCTGGAAGTTTTTCCAAGGATATTCAAAACCCCAAAAAGTTCATGGGGTCTTCTGGTTTTCACCAAGTCATGTCTTCACTAATCCCAATGTGCTATTGGGATTCAGAGTGTTCCCAATTAATACCAGTGTGATCACAACAATTATGTTTAAATATTTTTAGACAATATTTACATTAACTATATGCATTTCCAATTTAATTGGAAGTGATTTCGTTTTTCATATTTTTCAAATAATTTAGTTCTGCCTGATTTTTTTTCCTCTGCCAGACTCATTACAATTGCTAGGAAAAACGTGCAAGTATATGGAAACTTATGTGGAATCCAAACTTGTTTCCAAGTGTTTTGCTTCCTATTACCCTTTCAACACTATGTGGGGGTGTGCTGGAGTGCCCAAGATGGTTAGGCACCAGGTTAGGTGGGGACAGAATGCAGCTAACCACTTTTTGTGGTGGCAAGTTTATACCACAAAAGGTCACCAGTAAAATTTAGTGAGGGAAGAGAGACATGGGGCCATACCCACAGGAATCACCAGGAGCCCCAGAAACCCCTTCCGGTAGAGCTGCATGGGTCACTCCCCAGAAAGAAGCTGTGACACCATATCTCTTCCAGGAAAGCTGGAGAAATTTTTTAAGGGAGACTGAAAATTGAGGCTCCCTGACATCTAAGCAAATTCCAGACTTCCGGAAGAAAAGCAGGCATTCAGCATAAACCAGTGTTCTTCAACGTTTCACAGCAGTCCTGCATACTGGTCCACGGCATGTTATAACCACTGGTAGTTATAACCAAGGCTGCAGATGGGTGATTTTCAACCGTTTTACACCAGCAGACTGGCATGAGTAGTAGACTGGTGGTTGGCGACCACTGGCATAAAGTATGTCAGTACAAGTATTTTGTACACAGGAAGCCACTCTTATAGCAAGCGATGGTGGAAACGCCCTGAAGACTAAGTTTCTAGAGACAGGCCCCAGACCGTGCACTTCGTAAGATGTAGTGAGATCTGCTGTTTCTACATACTTACAGGGCTTTATTTTCCACAAAAACAACTTAAAGAAGTCAAATTGCTTTTTCAGAACCTTTTGGATGGTCCTAAGCCTAGTGATTCCAGCGTTCCCTGGCCAGTTCCTTTTCCTGCAGATTATATGGCTGATCAGAAAAATGTCTGTTATCTAAGCAAGAGATTGATTTAAACATATCGAAGTGAATGATACTTGAGGAAGTGGTCAATGCCTTTGTCTTTTGCATCGGATGTGAAACAGTACCAGTCCCCAGATTCTCGATGTTCTCTGAGACTTTCAGCAATGAAATCAACATATTATCTGTATCACTGTCAACATCTGACTGTTGAGCACTTTGACATCCGGCTACTATGTCTGTGGAACTAACTGCCCGATTCTGTTTCATTTAAAACCTCATGTGTCTCCAGCTCGAAGCATAGCTCTAGACAATGTATGATGTATGGTCAGAGGGAGAGTGGTTCCTTGTCATCTCAGGAGGTACCCCTGCCCCCAGAAATTCTTTATCCTCTGGGCTAGCAGCTCAGTGCTCTGGCCCTGATGTCAGGATTTTTTCAGGCCAGCCCAGCAGTGTTTGGGGCCTCCAGGGTGGCACGGGGCAATGTTCAGGGGGCCAGGTAGTGCTGAGGATTGAACGAGGGTCAGCCATATGCAAAGCATGCATCTTCAGCTCCGTTCTCGCTCTCTCTCTCCAGTCCTATAAGAAGTATTTTATTAAGGCAAACCAAGGTGAGACTGGAAGTTGGGTAGCCTCAAGAACACCAGAATTTCCTTTGATTTCCTGAGGAAACCAAGACTGTATGTACAGTGCCTCAAATGTCTTGATCTCTTGTGGTCTTAATCCAGGCATACAAGGTTTAACCAGAATGAAAAATTCACCAAATGGACCATTTGCCGCTGTTTGGGGGTGGGGTGAGTTTATGTCATTCCAAAAACCAAGGGATTTGTGGGTAGCTCAGTGACGGGGCTCTTGCCTTGTCAGTTCCTGGCTAAAGTTCAAACCCCTGTACCACTCTGCATGTGCCTGGTGAGATCTCCAGGCTACAGTACTCAGAATCACCAGTGCCAAAGCAGAGTGGGAGCTCTCCAGTGCACCACAACTACAGCAACACCCCTTAAAAGAAAACAGGGGCATGAGGGAAGGAAAATAAACAGTCAGTAGTGTCCTGAGACTAACTCTGACTTCCCCACAATGAGGGAAAGGACAGCATGCACAGTGTCCCCATGAATTGCTCCGTTTCCTAAAGTGAAGCTGGCAGCTAAAGGAGAAAACTTACTTGTTAAATGATATAATACTGTTTCAGTTTGATGGTTGCACGACACTGAGCATGCTGGCAACCTAGAGGGAAAAGAGAGGAAAGTGGGGGGGAAAAGCAAAATAAAAAAGTATTCAGTGAGTTAAATGATAAACACCAAGTTACTCTACTAGCAGGCGTACCTTCATGATATTATATCCTCCCAACCTAGAAAAAGTAAATCTTATAGATATGAGAAACATATAAAAATGACCCCATCTAAAGTAAGCATGGTAGGCTTTGAAATACCGTCAAAGCTATTATTTGGTTGTCACTGCAGGATGAAAAAAATCATACATTTCCCCTCTAGTTTGTAAGGGAAAATAAATGAGTGCCATCTTGTGGTGGCACCTGCCACTCTTCTCAGCTTCAGTGAATGGCCCCATCTCCCAGAACAGGCCCCTATCACCTCTTCAGTAGTGTCCTGAGACTAACTCTGCTTCGGACCTTACCTAAAGACACACTCTAGATTTGGTCTCAGGTCTACTTCAGAAGGTAGAAAGGAAAATGGGAACAAAGTGTAAGAACTAACTGTAGATAGAGGTTAGGGATAGATTATTTCCTCCTCCAAAGTAAGCACCAGAATGTGTAAAGATTCCTAATAAAAAATTCAAAAATATTGGTAGGCTAGAAAAGGCCTCCAAAATTCATAAAACAAAGCTGACAGCCTAAGGAGAAAAATTCTTTTTTTAAATTGAACAATGCTATTTTAGTTTCTTAATGACATGACTTTCTTTTTCTTGTTTATTTATTGAAGTTGGAGAACCAGTGGGGCTGGAGGGGAACAATTCATATGGAATCTAAAAGACTGCCTTTTACTTCACTTTATTTCTTGGATTCTGGGGATTAAATAAGAACTTTACATTTATAAGGTATATTGTCAGGGAGCCGCTAGGGTCTCCAACAGTATCAGGACAGAAGTTCTTTTCTACCTCCGAGGCCGCCAGGGAACAGATGAAAACTCATGAGTCTGGCGCAGTTCCAAAAAGGCTTTTAATAGTACGAAAGAGCTAGCACCACAATCCAATATAATGGAAGACCTTAGCTCAGGTCAGAACTTAGACCATGCACAAGAGCCCAAGTCTCCTACCAAAGAGGATTCCACCAGAGAGACTCCCCACTGAAGTGGATCTCACCAGAGAGGAGTCCCACCAAAGAGAGAGACAGTACCTCAAGTCAGTCCCCTTATATACACAAAAATAATCCTAACTTCAGGGGGGCCCTGTCAACAAAGAACCCTAAATAGCTTCTAGATAGTAGAAGAGTGTAGAAAGGTGGTGCCACACCCTACTACAGGTCTAAGCAAAGGATTATGCCAAGGACTAATCTCTTCTTCTGAGATTATCTCTTATGTAAAACACTGGAGAGAGAATGGGGCTGGTATGAAATAATACATCTTAATTTCATGAACTTCATGTAATCTAGATGATACTCACAAGGTCCTTCTTATTTATTATCTGCACCACAGTGATTCTGAGTATCTTGTTTTCTATATACTGAAAGGGTCACACTTGCCTGCTTAAGAGCAAACTGGTATAATCCTTCCTATAATCTTAAGTGATAGTCTCAACATAGCCATGGTGGTAGTCTCCTGGTAAATTCTAACTGTCCCACGCTAGATCCAGTGTGTATAAAGAGGAGCTGTGCCCAATATAGAAACCATAGAAGTCTTAGTAGATGTATAATAATAAGTCAAAAGTTACTCATTCTAAGTCAAGGTGACTTCTGTAATGCCACAGTTACAGGGCTAAAGAGACAGAATAGCAAAGTGCTCAACTTGCATGCAGTCAATCTGGGGCCAATCCACAGGAATGTGGTCCTCTGAACCCTACCAGGAATGATACCTGAGTACAGAGCCAGGAGTAATCCCCAAGCACTGCCACATGTGCTCCCCAAAAAACAAACAACAATAACAATGATGACAAATTAATCACGATCACGATCACGATCACGATCTTCCCGTTAATCATCTATTTGCTAGAGCGGGCACCAGTAATATCTCAATATGTCCTGTCACATGCTGTAGAGCCAAGGGCATCGGCTTGGTACAGGAACATAAAAAGTCGCAAACCATTATATTAGGTCATGAGAATGATCTAATATAATTGTTACTGGCATTTGGCATATCAAATACAACACGAGCAGCTTGCTAGGCTTGCCGTGCGGGAGGGCATACTCTATAAACACCTTCAAATAAAGCCTTTATTGATGAACCGCCGCGGCCGCAAGCGGCCACGCGAGCCAGGCTGTGATGGGCTGGTCGGCTGGGTGGAGTTCTGATGAGGAGGGAAGTCCAATGTGGAAAATGGCGGGCGCCCATGGAGTGGGTGGGGGGGTCGTCTGGCTTGTTGTGAGGTTCTGCCAGGGTGGTGGTCCAGGTATGCTGGTCCAGAGACTCTCAGACATGGGGGCAGAGCGGTTCCTTGCTCTCCCTGTGCCCAGCCGTTCATGAGGCAGTCGGGAGGCATGGTGGGTTCCAGCCTTGGCCCACCACCCTGACAAATTAATAAAAGCACTATTCTGTAAATAAATTGTAAAGAACTACATAAAGTTTATTAGTAGCAGACTAGAGTTAGTAGCAAACTAGAGTGAGACTGGGGATTAGGTAGCCTAGGGAACACCAGAGTTTCCTTTGGATTTCCTGAGGAAACCAAGACTCAGAGTACAGTATCTCAAATGTCTTGATTTCTTGTGGTCTCAATCCAAGCATACAAGGTTTAACCAGAATGAAAAATATACCCCAATAAACCAACTGGTCTGTTCGCCACTGTTTAGGGGTTGATGTGTTTGAGTCATTTAAGAACCACGGCATTTGTGGGTAGCTCAGTGACAAGGGTGACTGCTTCTCCCAGTCCAAAATTATGAGAAAATACTTGTAAACTATATATTTTATTGACAGTTTATATTTATAATATATAAGGAACTCTGGAAATTCTATTAATTAAAAAATGATCATTTTAAAAATGCGCAAAATATATAAACAGATATTTTGTCATCCAAAATGTGTACAAATGATAAATAAGCTCAAGAAATAATGTTCAACGTTATCAGTCATTACATAAATTCTGTTCGAACAACAATAGAATAGCACCAGGCACCTTTCAGAATGGCTAAGGTAAAAGCTTTTTTTTTCTAAAATTGAATTGGCATCAAACGTTGGCAGGATGCACTGAGTTGCTTATACAGTTGTTGAAGATTAAGAATCGTCTTCCCCAGGGACCAGAGAAATAGTACAACAGGTTGCACATACCAGGTTTGATCCCTTATGGATTTCTTTTTTTTTTTTTTTTTTTTTTTTTTTTGGGTCACACCCGGCAATGCTCAGGGGTTACTCCTGGCTCTGCACTCAGGAATTAGTCCTGGCGGTGCTCGGGGGACCATATGGGATGCCGGGGATCGAACCCTGGCCGGCATGAGCCGGCCACGTGCAAGGCAAACGCCCTACCTGCTGGGCTATCGCTCCGGCCCCCTTATGGATTTCTTATTGTCCCTTGAGCACCACCAGAAGTGGCTTCTGAGTGATCAGGAGTAAGCTGTGATCATAATCAGATGTGGTACAAAATAAAAAGCTTTATTTTTTATTTACCCAACAATGGAAAAACTTAAGTTTATTCTTATAAAAGAAAGCATGCAATTACCACAAGAGCCAGCAACTATACTCTAGAAAACTAATCTCAAAGAAAAGAGGCTATATTCACAGGGGCCAGGGAGATAATATAGGGCTTGGGTGCATGTTTTGCATACTTGGGATCGCTAGTTTTCTCACTGAAACTATATATACCCCACATCCAGCACTACCTGGTTTTATCGTGGAGGCCACCAAGCCCTTGGCCAAGCCTATCACTGAGCCATCCAGCTGACAGACAATTGCCAAGAGCAACCCTCTGCTACCCTGAGCACTGCTTGGGGGGTCTTCCCCATGCAAAAAGAAAAATTCATAGAAAACATACTAAACATGCTTTAGTAAACAACTTTATTCATAATAGTTCAAAAATTCAGGGGAGTTAGAAAACACTTTAGAGCTCATTTTATGGTCAACTGGTGAAACAATAGTGCTATTTCATAGCATGGAATACTACTCAGCAAACCAAAAGGAAACACTATTGATACTGACAATGATTTAGGTGAATTTTCAAATTCTATGCTGAGTAAAATATATTCTGCAATTACATGCAGTCCGATTACAAATATACACACAAATACACATATACATGTGCACACGTGTGTGTATGTATGTGTATATTAGAAATGCTAATGTTTTAGAATGGGAGCACATAACTAATGGTTAGCAGATATTAGAAGATGGGTGGGAAGGTTAGGAGGGAAGCACTATGGTTATGAAAGGTCAGTAACCAAAGGCGTCCTGTGTCTAGTCCGAGGTGGGGATATAAAAACTACATGTGTAGTAACACTGCAAAGAATTAAACACACACATAAACACACACACACACATACATGAGTGTAAGTAAATGAGTGGATCCTGAACAAGATCAGTGGATTGTAGTCATATTATATGCAGCTTGAGGCATCATTTTGTAAGATGATACCACTGGACATTGGACTCATGGGTTCTGTAGTGTTTCTTATTTCACAATAAAAATCTCATTTAAGGGACTAAAGGGATGCAGCACAAGCCTAGCACTAATAAAACCCCAAGTTTGATCCCTGATGCTGCATCTCCGTGAGCACTAGTGGGTGCAATCTTGCTACCTCTAGTACAGCTTATCACACAAACAAAATATTCAAGTTTAAAAAAAGTACAATCCTACTATTAATAGTCACTTTCCCTCCAACACCATTAGCAGCACCACTTTGAGTAACAATCTCAATTTTCTCAGGACTGAAAATTTTCCTGGGACATAGGACTCCCTTTTTTTTCAAGTTAGGATAGAGTTCACATAGAAAAACCTAGATCTCTCTTTATCTCTCTCACACACACCCCTACACAAACACACACACACAACTGCGCAAATTCACACACAGAACACACATGTGCACTCAGAAAACATACACATAAACAAGAAGTGAATTAATCAAAACTGTAGCATCTGAAGTTAACACAAAAAAGGTATTTCATTTATATATACAAGACCAACTATTCAATAAAAGAGTTTCATTTATAAAAACATCAAAAGGAATAAAATATTGAGGAACAAACCTAAGGAGGTAAAATACTTGTACACTATAAACAACATTGTTGAATATATTAAAGAAGACACACAAGTAAGTGGGAAGATTTTTGCAACTATGAACTGAAAATGTTAAGATATACACAAGGTATATATACTACCCAAGTTCGATGTCTTATTTAATAATTTCCTTTCTGAATAACAATAGTGCCTCCTACAGAAACAAAAATCATTAGGGAAATATTCATGATGTTGGATTTGGTAAAAATTTCTTGGATAAGTTACCAAAGGTATAGGCAACAAAAGCAAAAGATGGAAAAGAATATTAGAGCAAGGTTAAAAAAATTGAACTGGAGTTGGAGAGCTAGTGCAGAGGGTAACTATGCAGCTGGCCCTGGTTCAATCCCTGGAACTGCAGATGCTCCCCACCCCACCCAGGCCCAGCTATATTCTGAGCACAGACAGGTCGGAGAAATAAAATTAAAATAAAAACAAAACTGCTAATTCAAGGGTACAGTTATAAGAGTGAAAAGGCAGCCTACAGAATGGAAGAAAATGCAACACATACTTCTGACACAGGGTTGACACCAAGAATATAAAAATAGTTCCTACTACTCAACAATAAAAAATCAATCCATTGTTAAAAAAGGCAAAGGACTTAACATTTCTTCAAAGATGATATATAAATAGCCAACAAGCATATGAAAAACTTTTCAACATGTCTAATCATCAGAGAAATGAAAATTACAATGGCTTATAACCTCACACCAACTGGGATGATTTCTATCCTAAAAATCATAATAAAATGATGAGTTTTGTTGAGAATATGGAAAACTTAGACCCCCTACACACTGTTATTAGGATTGCAAAACGGTGCAACTGTTATGGAAAGCACCATAGAGTGCTTAAAACTTAAGAATAGAACTACTATGCAAATCAGCAATCCCACTTTTTGGCAGATGCCTAAGAGAACTGAAATCTGAACTGAACTATTGAAGAGATATTTGCACATCCACACTCATGGCAGAACCATTCATTCACAAAAGCCAAGAGGCAAAGTCTCTGTGAAGGTTTCCCCTCTGTCATCTCTGCTGGTCAGAGCTTTGCTGTGAGGTTTAGCCAAGGCCCTGCCTTTCTGTATCTTTCCCTGGCCCCTGATCCATTTCCAGTCACCCCTCCATCCCTGCAATTTTGGATATAAAAGCTTTATTATTTTAAAAAGCTTATAGAGTTAATCAATAGCAGACAGTACAAATGACAGAGACATAAATACATATAGACACACAGATACCTAGAGAGCTTCCACTGAACAATGAACTCATAAACAAAGATTATTTCTTGCTCATCTTTTAAATCCTACATCAAAATCCAATTGCTAAATGAGTAAGTGTATGAACTCAAGAAATGAAAGATTGAGTGGAATTTCCTTCATGAGGATTTCGCCACATCTATCCCTGAAACCAACAATTATTCCCAAATCCTCCTTTGAAGCTTCCATAACAAATAAGATGAGTTTCTGTGTACCTCAACATGAATTTTCCGAGACAGAGCCCCTAGGAAGCACATGGTGTTCACCCCCCATTTTCTTTGACAGAAACAGGGGTGGTATGTGCCTTCTACCATGCCTACATTTTCCTTCCACATACCTTAACATAATTGGACCATAGTATGAATTAATCACTTCCCAAATTTCCTGTTCTTTAAAAAAAAAGTATGGTTTTAATTAGAGAACAAAAGAAAACAGAAAAAAATTCTCATTCTTTCAAAAGTCTAATAAGACTTAGGAATTCCTTATGATCAAATTCTATATGCAGAAAAAATCAGTCCTTGAGGGCTTACATTCTGAATTCTCTGGATCACGTTAGGATTTATGGCTAGATTTTTTTACTTAACCCTATGGTATCATTCTTTTTGTAGTGAAGTGTTAATAGAACTCTGCTAGCAAGAAGGTGGAAGGCAAAGTGTTTTAAAACATCACAATTTTGATAATGAAACAGCACTGTAGGAGATTCAAAATGATTTTCAATTCTTATTAATATAAAGGACAATGTTTTCCCTGCATTAAACTTCAGAAAATGCATCACAATTTTGGCCAGAAATGTAATACAGTGAATACATCAAGTTGAATGCAGTCAGAGAAAGCAGATTACAAACTCCAAACCTACCTCAAATCCCAGATCTAGGCATTATTAGCTGGTGAGCAAAGACAATACACTGAATCCAGTGAAGCATCCATTTCCTCATTAATAAAATACATTCGATAGTATAGTCTTCCTAGACACAACGTGAAAATCAAATGTCAACGAAGCATGTAGCTCAGGGCTGAGACAATAGCAGCATAGCAAACTTTTCTCTTTCTCTTCTTTAATATACCTTCAGGGACCAAATTTAGATTAAAATTTTATTAAACTAATGTATTTGGAATATATAAATTTTCAATAAGAAAATGATTAGCAGAAATAAGCTTGGTCAACCGCTGACACAGAAATAAATAATTTTGGTGCCATTTTTCTTTCCTTGCTTGACATGACTTGGCTGCAGGAGGACCAGGCAGTCAATATCAATTTTCTTTATTACCATTCTTTTAAAATAACTGACGGAATATTTTAGCTTATGTGTCAAGAGGAAAGAATCAACTGGCTTTTCAAAGTGACTGTCTTGCTTCTAACCCATATTTTAAAATTCTGTTCAATTTTGTTTTTGTATTTTGTTCAATTTTGTATTTTGTTCATTTTTTATGACAGGAAAGGCATTAATAAAATCGGTAACTACTTTCCATCTAAGCCAAAAATTATTGCTCCAATGTCTTCTTACAAGAGCAAAAATGTATTATCTTTTCAGGTACTTGAATGTAGTATGGATCACCATACTGCCCACAAAAGTAATCTGCTACAGCACACACTGACACAGCAACACAACAACAATGAATCTAGAGACAGTACTGGACAGTACTCTGTGTGTATGCGGGTGTGTGTGCGTGCGCAAGTGTGTGCGTGTGTGTGTGAGTGTGTGTACACCATGGAGAAGTTTTTAATGACTTCTCTTGACTTTACTTTGGCAATTTTAAAAAGAAAGTTCTGTGTGTGTGTGAGTGTGTGTGTGTTTGTGTATGTACACCATGGAGAAGTTTTTATGGTTTCCTTGACTTTATTTTGGCAACTTAAAAAGAAACCACTATAGTTTGTTGTTCCACGGGGCAAATGTTCAAAAAATGTTGATTCTTTTATAGCAAAACAACTTTTTTAAAATTATAAAAACAAACAAAACACTATAGTTCAACTAAGTAAGAACATATTTAGCATTGACTTTTGAGAATAGGAAATGTCTTGAATTTACCTTGAGGAACAGTTATATGTTGGATCTTTTAGATTCTTTACTTTTCACAAAGGATTTGCCTCATATCCAGCAGTAAGGTGATTGCCTGGTATGTGTGAAACCCTGAGTTTAATCCCAAAACTGGAAAAAAAACCTAAAATGCACTACTTTTATTTATTTATTCATTTGTTTACTGCACTGCCAGGGTTTGAATCACAGGCCTCATAACATGTGAGGCTATTTTAGGAAGAATTTATTTTAAAATTATTCTTTCAGTGTAACTGGGACTTTTAAAGAGCCAAAGAGCCATTGTGAAGGGTTTGCAGAGTGCCTCTTTGCTTCACAGCACCAAAGTGATCAATCTCACACCTCTGGGGCCTGTGGCCTAAGGCAGCCAGAGACGTGGAGATGAAAGATCCGGTCTAGGAACATAACTTCTGGCATAAGAATGGAAGCATGGGGGTTGTGCTGGTGGTGATAGTAGTAGCCATAAAAGTGACCTTTGATAACAGTAGTAGTAGCAATATTAGTGGCTTTTGCCAGTGGCAACAGTAATGTGCAGTGGTAGTGACTGCAATACAGTGGTGGTAATAGTATTTTTTCTATTTAGTATTTTAAAGGTTCCGCTAATAATGTTTAGTATTGGTAATCCTAAATACTAAATATTATTAATACTAAAATACTATTTAATTATTTAATATTAGTAATACTAAATTTTATTAGTACTAAAACACTATTTAGTATTTTAGAGACTCCTCTATAATGCTAAGAAGATTAACTTTTGGATAAACTAATGACAACTTTTTCCACAAATAGCCAAGAAAAATGGGAAAATCAACCAATGCTAATAAAAAGCTTTCCCTACATATTACATAATTGTTACCTATAAAATTACTTCAAGTTCCTAAAACCATGTTTTCCTGAACACCTTGTGGCATGCATCTCTCACTCCCAACCTCAGACCATATAAATCATACTGATTACTTCTCTATAAAACACCAAACCAAGGCTCACATCTGACTCTGAATTACCTCCCTGACACACCAGCCCCATTAAGTTCCTAGTGGGGCTGTCCAGAGCACAGTCTAAAACTTCATGTATATATGTGTGTGTTTGTGTGTGTGTGTGTGTGTACAATTGTATAAAGTAGATAAAAATATCCTTGGGGACAGGCAAAAACTGTATTCACTTATCCATTCCAATATATAGTACAGGGCATGAAACCAACATTTTTTGGATTGTTTTCATGAAAGAAGCCCACTAAAAGATGGTATTGGCAGAGTTGTGTAAGAAAGGAACCCTCAGTCACTGATGGGAGAATGTTGTCTTGTTCTGCCTATATGGAGATCTCTAAAAAAAAGGTTGTAATAGAATTCCCATATAACCCAGAGATGCCATTTCTTGGTATGTACTCCCAATATACAAAAACATTAATTTTAAAATAATGTAGGAACACCCTATGTTCACAACAGTGCTTAGTTAATAGCCAAGATAGGAAAGAACCCAAATATCCCATTACAGATTAATGGATTAAGAAGCTGCGATGTTTATACACAGTGAAATACTTTGCAGTGGGAAGGAAGGACAAAATTATGCAATTAGCCACAACATGGATGGAATTAGAGGACATCATGATGATTAAAATCAGTCAGAAGCAAAGGGAGAGATGCAGAATGATCTCTCTCATGTGGTGGATTTAAAGATACAGAGTAAGAGAGCAACAGTGGGCCAAAGGCAACAGAAATGGAGAGTTGGTCCATAAGAACTGAGTGCGGAAGTCAGAGAGGGGGAATTGAAAGTAAAAGGTCTTTGTGGAGAGCTGGGGATACCCTGATTATAGGTATGGTTTTAGAATGGTGATGGAGGAAATCATCATTAACAATATGTTAAATCTGTTATAATACCTCAATCACTGTATCACTCACTGTTACTGTCTTCCCATTGTTCATCGATTTGCTGGAGCGGGCACCAGTAACATCTCCATACATCCTGTCCTGTTGCAAGCAAGTGTAGCCCAAGGGATCTGCTTGCTCCAGGGACAGGAAGAGCCTCAAACCATTCTTCAGGTCATGGAACTTAGGTCCATAATTGTTACTGGTTTTTGGCATATCAAATAAAACACGGGTAGCTTGTCAGGCTCTGCCGTGCAGGTGGTATACTCTCAGTAAAAGGCTCTCATCTCTAGCATTTACTGATGAAACTTAAAGTGGAAAGATCAGTTTTTCTCTTGGGTGGAGTTCTGACCCAAAAAAAGAAAAAGAAAAATGTCCCTGTATCATGTGAAAAAAAAAATCACCTTTTCAGGAAAACAAAGAATGGATCAGGGGCCAGAGCGATAGTGGGGAAGGCATTTGCCAGGTATGCAGTCAACTGGGGTTCTATCCCCGGCATCCCATATGGTCCTTAGCACCCCTAGGAGTAATTCCTGAGTGCATAGCCAGAAGTAACCCCTGAGCTTCACAAGGTGTGACACAAAAAAAGAAAAAACAGAACCAAAAAAATGATGTCTTTTAAGAAATCGTGTCTTTTTCCTCTTAGCATTTTTGTCTATCTCTTAATTTTTCTATATATGTCTTTTGTGATAAAAGGGATAATCAACTCAAAAGATAGCTCCAATATATATTTGATCAACATTCACAGCTATTTCACTGTTATTACCTATTTCAGAGCTAAAAGAGTTGAATATATCTGTAGCCCCAGGTCCTCCATTCCCTACCACTCATTGGCACCAGGATGCCATCCACTGAGAGGAGATACCTGCAAGAAAACAAACTGATACTCATAGAGATATGATCTTGCCACTCTATGCACAAGCAGAGCTCAGACTGAGCCTCCAAACTGTCACTCCCTTTCTGGCCTGCTCTCCACAGGAGATGAACTCACACCACTTTTCTTTCCCTTCTTGTGGGTCTTTTGAACCTGCAGTATTCAATGACAAAATTAATTATAGTTAACACTACTCTGTTTTTAGAGCCTATCTCCTCTCCAGTGAAAGCAAACGCAGTCACCTAAGAAAATAACACCTGCAGAGATAAAGAAAGAAACGATTTGGTCCAGATGGTAACAGTTTGGCAATGACCAAGAAAGTCACATGACCAGGGCTTTAGGCCAAATCAATTCCATCACACCTTTGCTTGGAGATGGGTGGAAAACAAAAACATGGTTAATTCCCAGTGTCATCGTCGTTTCTTTGATGTAGCCTTTCCCCATTAGGGGACACAGTTCTGGGACCAGAGATCAAAACAACTGGTCTTTATTATCCCTTGCTTGTTCCCTCTGACACTGCCTGCTCAAAGAAAAAGAGGCAAGTGATTTCCAACTTGGATTTAGCTCTCCTGAGGAGCCTGTGGTTTCATGAGTCTGAAAGCAGTACAATTGTTCCCAAGACTAGTTTGTCTAACAGCATTCATAGGCTCCTCTGCTCCCCAGGCGCAGCTCTGAAAGCTGTTCCTTCCAGGAGAGCCAGTTCAACCAGCAGCCAAGAGTCAACCTTGATAAATACGATTTTAATAAGTGCTAGAAAATCAGGAAATTGCAGGCTCTTGGCTCTTGTGATTTTTATCATACCGAGTTCCCTACAGAGAGCTGCAGACGAGCCAGCAATGTGTCATCCTTTCCATCAGGGTCCTGGAAAAAGTCAGTGTTGAAGAGACATTTTCCTGTCAGGTACTACTGTATATCAAATGTATCCACCTCCTGGAGAAAAGGCCGAAATTAATTTGAAAACAAAGAGAAGAGTCTGTAGCAACACTGGCAGAGGACAAGGTTTATAAGCCGGCCCTAGGGTGCTCCAAATCTACCATAAGGGAAACATCTGACAAGGAAAAATGTGTGCTGGCAACTTATTTGATTGTAATTTCAATGAAAAATTGAAACCATACTTTCATGGGATTAAACTTCCCTCATTCAGCAGAGGGAGGTTCCTGTTAACAAATACGGCCCATGTTAGCATCCACGGGACGTCTTCAGGCTAAATGCCCATAAGCATCCGGGGTGAACGTGGATCCTCAGTATGGCCAGAAGTGGGAGCATTAGTTTGTTAGACCTCAAAGACTAAAGTGGCTGCAGTGGCAGCTGAAAGGGGACATATGCTTGCAGCTACAATATTAATTAGAGGAGAACTTAAATCCAGATGGTCTCCTTTCCAGAGATATAGCAGGGCTCTCTCAAAAGCATGCAAAAGAAGTCCATACTTTAGCTATGATGCTGAGTGGAGGAAAGATGCTTCAATTTATTTTCCCCATGGGTATGTGTCTTTATTTTTGTGGTACACAGGAGCATGGTATAAGGTAAATGGTTAGGTTTGTGGTTTGCTAAAGAACAAATGTTTGGTTCTCAAGGAAGAGCACTGCACTCCAACCCAAAAGTGCATTCAGTGTGTGTTTGTAAAGAATACTAGAACTGTTTACACCATGTGCCGATCCCATGGACTCTGTCAAAGCAATGGTCATTAACGTGCATAAAGATTAATGAGCTCAAAACCAGTAAACAGTAAATACAGTTGACAGTGTAGCAAATGGAAAGGCTGGAAGAAGGAATTATTTTGTCTATATTTTTATTTAATTATGTTTACCAGGACTGCAGTTTGTCTTGCATTACGATTCCCATTGGCCTCTTTCATGGGACTCTGATCATCCATAAAAATGCATAGATATTAACCTCCTGTGACTAGGTGTTTCATAGAAAAATCAATCCTTGGGGCAGAGAAAGGCTTCTCTACTCCGATGAAGTTATTTCACTGTAAAAAGTATTGAATTCTTTGGGAATGTTTGTGGAAAGAAACACATCTGGTAGGGTGGGGGCAGGGAGGAGAACGCATCTGAAGGTTAATCCCTTATGAAAGGGCCTCAGCCAAAGAATCTTCTATGAAGTGTGTGATGAAATACACTTTCCCTAGGTAGCTCTAATTATGAAACAAAACATCTAATGCTACCCTGCCATATCTACATTTTATAGAAGTTCTCAGAGGGCAGGAGTCATGTCTTGTAAATATTGACTCTATTATCCTGCCTGTGATTAATGCTTAGTTAATAGAGTCAAATGCAATACATTTTATAGAATCTTACTTTTATACAGTGCAAAAGAAAAAACATAAAAACCGAAGTGAAGACACTTTTCAATACAAAAAATCAATAGGGCTTGCCATAACCAGAAAAAAAAAGGCAGTAGATGTTTAGCTATTCTAGTAACAATGGCTTCAGCTCCACGTTTAGCTATTCTAGTAACAATGGCTTCAGCTCCACCAACATCAGTGGCTTCTTGCTTAGTATTGTGCATTTCATCCAACACTTATATAGCAAGCCAAATGGCCAGAAATTATCACTGTATTTACAGAAGTAAAATGACTATGAAGTATACAGGAGGAAGAATCACTCCTGTAACTCCTACAGCTCTTTGCCTGGATAATGCCTTATCCAACCAAAGTGGGAGCAAGAAAGATTCAGATTTCTCTGGATATCACGATCACGATCACGATCTTCCCGTAATCATCTATTTGCTAGAGCGGGCACCGTAAATCTCAATATGTCGTCACATGCTGTAGAGCTAAGGGCACGGCTTGGTACAGGAACATAAAGAGCCTCAAACCATTATATTAGGTCATGAGAATGATCTAATATAATTGTTACTGGCATTTGGCATATCAAATACAACACGAGCAGCTTGCTAGGCTTGCCGCGCGGGAGGCATACTCTATAAACACCTCCAAATAAAGCCTTTATTGAGAACCGCGGCCGGCGCAGGGGGGCTGGTGGCTGGGTGGAGTTCTGAGAGGGGAAGTCCAATGTGGAAAATGGCGGCGCCAGGAGTGGGTGGGGGTTGTCTGGCTTGTTGTGAGGTTCGCCGGGGGTGGGCGGCTGCCCACCATGCCTCCCGACTGCCTCATGAACGGCTGGGCACAGGGAGAGCAAGGAACCGCCTGTCCCATGTCTGAGAGGTCCGACCAGCATACCTGGGCCGTGAGGAAGAAACTGCTCCAGGGTGGATGTCGATGATCCGGGCTGTGATGGGCTGGTCGGCTGGGTGGAGTTCTGATGAGAGGGAAGTCCAATGTGGAAAATGGCGGCGCCATGGAGTGGGTGGGGGCGCCTGGCTTGTTGTGAGGTCTGCCGGGTGGTGGGCCAAGGCTGTAACCCACCATGCCTCCCGACTGCCTCATGAACGGCTGGGCACAGGGAGAGCAAGGAACCGCTCGTCCCATGTCTGAGAGGTCTCTGGACCAGCATACCTGGGCGGATTGAGGAAGAAACTGCTCCAGGGTGGGTGTCGATGATCCGGGCTGTGATGGGCTGGTCGGCTGGGTGGAGTTCTGATGAGAGGGAAGTCCAATGTGGGAAAATGGCGGCGCCCATGGAGTGGGTGGGGGCGCTGGCTTGTTGTGGGTCGCCGGTGGTGGGCAAGGCTGTAACCCACATGCCTCCCGACTGCCTCATGAACGGCTGGGCACAGGGAGAGCAAGGAACCGCCTGTCCCAGTCTGAGAGTCTCTGGACCAGCATACCTGGGCGGATTGAGGAAGAAACTGCTCCAGGGTGGGTGTCGATGATCCGGGCTGTGATGGGCTGGTCGGCTGGGTGGAGTTCGATGAGAGGGAAGTCCAATGTGGAAAATGGCGGCGCCCAGGAGTGGGTGGGGGCGTCTGCTTGTTGTGAGGTTCGCCGGGTGGTGGGCCAGGCTGTAACCCACCATGCCTCCCGCTGCCTCAGAACGGCTGGGCACAGGGAGAGCAGGAACGCTCGTCCATGTAGAGTCTGACCAGCAACCGGCCGGATTGAGGAAGAAACTGCTCCAGGGTGGGTGTCGATGATCCGGGCTGTGATGGGCTGGTCGGCTGGGTGGAGTTCTGATGAGAGGGAAGTCCAATGTGGAAAATGGCGGCGCCCATGGAGTGGGTGGGGGTCGCCTGGCTTGTTGTGAGGGTTCTGCCGGGGTGGTGGGCCAAGGCTGTAACCCACCATGCCTCCCGACTGCCTCATGACGGCTGGGCACAGGGAGAGCAAGGAACCGCTCTGTCCCATGTCTGAGAGTCTCTGGATATATGTAGGTAAAAATCATGGGGGAGGGGGAACACCAAAGATCCCATAGAGCGGCACCTGATATGATATAGAAACTGGTCCTCAAAGGGAGCTGCACTGTTCCTTCACATCCTCCTATACCCCAGACGGGAGGGCACAGCTACCCCTCAAAGGGAGACTCTTAGAGATCCTCTGATTTGATGGTGTTTTGGGAGCATTGGGATGAGTGGAAACCTAGTGACCTTGGATGACTGACACTGAAAAAAAAAGGGTTGATTTTACAAAATGTCTGTCCTTCCAGCTTATCAAAAAGCAAACTGAGCAAAGTGGCAATGACTAGGAAAACAAATGATGTGTGGTTCTGTGGTTCAGGCGTGTCCCAAGGGAACAGCCTAAAACACACATCCTTTGGTCTCTCCTTGGTCCTCTAAACGTGACCCTGAGAGGTGGAGCAAAGCAACCTGTCTCCTTCTGCCCTCTCTAAAACAACTATGAAGCTGTACATGTGAGAACCACTGATGCAGACTGGAGAGTAGCACAGAGCAGTGGGAATGGAGAGACAAAAACACAGCCAGATAGTAGAATGAGGAATGGAAGGAACAGTAGGGGGGATAGTACATATGAGGGGTAAAGACAGTGGATGACCGATAAAAAACAGGATTTTGAATTGTGGTCCTTAATAGGAATCCAGCTTTATCTGTTAAAGGCTGCTCTCCTTTAATACATAATAGCATAAAATGGCCCCTTTAATGCTCGCTACTGAGTGAAGCCAGAAGTGCCAGATTTTAAAGGAAAGGATATTTTTACTTATTTAGGGAGTTCATCTAAATAAATTTCAGGCATTAAAACAACAAAAAAGATAAAATATTGTAAAAATAAACAAGAATCTTTCAAGTATAAATATATTCTGTACTATATAATATTACACTAAGAAGTTTAAATACTTATCCATAAATTAAAATTTTTTCACTTTGCTTAATACTTGGCTAACACGGTTTGTTCCAAAACTACCCTTTAAAACTTTTATTTTTACATATTAAGTTTTATTGAATTGAAACTGTCACCATTAAGAAGAGCCAAAAATGACCCTGGTAAGCAATGTTTTGGCTTGTGCAAACACAGGGAGCAATTACAAAGGGAAATCCTTGGCCTTCCATGTTCACTTAGCAATTTATAGCCCAAAATAGAGATGCTCAAAGGGATATTTTGCAACCTCTGTCCTTCCAATATGTCAAAAGGCCAGAATGATGTAACCTCTGGGAAAAGGACATTTTGGGAACTGTAAACAGAACAGCAGCCTGAATGCTCAGGTGACCCGGAGCCACAGACAGATCATCACACACAAATTTGCCAAATGAGAGCGAAGGTCTTAAGACACAAACACAGCTGAGAAATGAGTTGATATGATGAACTTCTGCATGATTCATGGTCAGAATATGATGAAATCAAAGGAAACCAAAGAGACTGGTTGAGATTCTATTAGAGCCTTTGCCACTCTTGACTCCCCGGAGAATCAAGCTATCCAAGAAACATGACATCTAACCTGACATGTTCCATCTTCCCATGTAATTTCAACTTCAAGGAGGAGCGACACCCCACCCCAGCCCTGCCTCATTGGTGGCAACATTTGATGACATTTTCTACTTAAGAATGACATGGGGGGAGGGAGATTCTCTTTAAATAACCCAATGTTTCTATAAATTCTGGCTTTGTAGTCCACATTGTTGAGTTATATAGGGAAACAGGGCTTTATTACACTGGTAGAAAATCCAAAATAAGGAGACTTGGAAGACAGAAAGGATTGACTCCCCTCTGCAGGACTCAGAAGAGACTTGCAAATGCTGAGATTTTCCTTTGGGGGAAGGGGTCTTACCTCTGGCTCTGTGCTCAGGGCTTACTCTTGATGGGACTTGGAGAACCAGTGCACTGTGAAGGATGGAAACTATATTGACCATATGCAAAGCAAGTGCATTAACAACCTCTCCTTAGTTTTATCTCCTGATAAAGAGTGTATTTTTGCATGTGGCTGTACAGTCTGATGAGCTCCTCTCTGGAGCATCCTACATCTTTGGCATTTCATTCCTTGGCGAATGTCTTGTTGATTTTAATTCTTTGAGAAAACACCTTTCCAGAATGGCCCTTTTATGCTGTAAGCCACTGCTACTGCCAAGGTGAACCATCCTGCATTTGTTTCCTATTTCCTGTCTCACCTAGCTACTGAGTCTGGTGTACCAGTCCTATAGCATAAGTAGAAGAAATGTAGGCAGAGGAGTAGGAAGCCTGGTATGGCTACAGCTCTGCCACCATCGGGCTAGCACTCACGGCTTGCATTGGTCAGACCCCTGTCTTCCCCAATCCCCATGCATCGGTCTTCCCCAACATAGCCTGGCTCAAACACTGAATCATCACGATCTCTTGGGAATTGCAGCCTCTGCGACACCAAAAAAACAAAACTAAAAAAAAGTCACAGTGATAACACAGATACATGCTGAAAATGGAAAACAATTTTTTCCTTCTAGTTGTTTCTTATAAAAGAAGGGGTCAGGGAAGACTGGAAATTCTCTTCACAGATTTGGGAATATTTAGGTGTAAGGACAGAGGTAAGAGCCAGCAGGGATCCCAACTTGACTTGGGCCCTCTACCCAGAGTATGTGGCAAGGATATCTATCTGCTTCATCCCTGCATGCTCAGTCCTGCCTCACTACCCTGGAGTCCTGCGCAGGGTTATGGGAGGGGAAGGGCTGGGGGGGGAGGGAAGATCTCCAAAGGGAGAACAATGGAGCTGTGGCCACAGCACAAACTGTAGAAATAAAAGACCTACACTATTCATTGTCCGTCCAACAATGCTGCACCAATGAGGTCTCTTGATTTCCCCTCTTCCTCTGCATTATATAAGAAAGGAACGTGGCAGGAAAAGTAGCACAGAGGGTAGGGTGCTTGTCTTGCATGCAGCCAACCAGGGTTCAATCCCCAGTACCCCCATTATTGCAGGACTCCTAAGGGCCGCTGCATCTGCTCTGGATTGCCTCCCACAAATCACTCTGTAGATAAGGGGGTAGTCTAAATGTGGCAGTTTATCCGACCATGTATGCTGTACTAGCTGGTATAAATATTCTCCCATGCTATCATAATCATCGTGGGACTAACTAGATCTTACCAGCATATTAGCCTGGCCACGTAGGACACCTAAGTAATTAGACCAGAGAGAAATGCTGTTTGCTTCCAAGCAAACAAGCATGGCTCCCTGATATACTCAAAGGCAACTAAAATATAAAACTACAATGAAGTAGAGGAGACTTGTGAAGGCTTGGAGAAATATTTAACTGGCATTGGTGTTGGTCTTTGGTACAGTGACATGCCATCTCAGAAACCCCCTTCTCTACATTACAAAGGCATTCCCGGCTCAAAACATTAGCACAGTAAAGGCCCTAGGTGAGATGCAGGGAGGGATTACCTAAGGGCATTGGACCCTCCCTGCTTTCCATAACAGTGGGAGGAAGGTCTGAGTTACAGGGATATAAACTAGCCGGTTCCCGCTCTCCCTTCCTTCTTCCTTGTGGGATTTCTCCTTGTGAGCGTTCATTCCCCTTGGAAGCTTTTTACACGTGGTGGTTGCCATCTTGGCCTACACGTGGCTGGGGTTCTAGCCTGGAATCCTAAGCATCGGGTTTTTCCTTTTGCTGATTTGTATGCCTGAACCTGTGATAAGTAAAGCCTTTTAAAACTGCATCGGATTCCTGAGTTTTCATCCGTTCCTCGCCCGGCGGAGGTAGAAGGGAACTTCCGCTTCCCGGCACTGTCGGGGACCCGGCGGAGCGCCCTGACACCCCATATGATCCCTGTGCACCACCAGCAGTGGTCCTTGAGTTCTGCTGGGTGTGGCCCAAATATCCCCACTTCAATAAAATAAAAATGTATTCTACATAGTTTGTTGCCCATCACATCTGTGTTATGTGCCTTGCTCTGGGGAAGGAAGGAGAGGAGTGACCTCACCACTTGGGCCATCCAACCCCTGTCACAAGCTCTAGGAGGAACCTGTGGACAGCAGACAATCACTATTTTCTCTTTCCACAAGCTTCTCTCACTCTCCTTCTCACTGTCTCTTCTGTCTCTCTTGTTCCTAGCAATGTTTTAATACCACTCCTTTCCAGTACATCCAGAGATGATAGCAACAGAATTCTATTAACTTGCTGGCTGGGACTTGCAATTCCTTATCTCCTGACCACATCATGTAACCTTTTAAGAAGGAAACCTCAAATGATCCCAATTTAAAGACCACATCTGTAGACGGATAACTTCAGGTAACAGGTACTTGTGTAACTGAACAACTACTCCATTATCTGGTCCTGAACACAGGACCATCCTGGATACAAAACAGTCCTTTGCTTGAGTTTGGGACAGGGGCCTCTGGTCCTAGAGAGCTCTCATGAGAGGAGGCCTCAGCAGTGCCCTCTTAACTCACCCTCACTAATCTCCTTACTGTGCCTGTCTCAGGATATGTTTGAAGTTTCTCCTGGAGCCACTTGAGATCAAACTATGTCCTCTTGGCCAGATGTAGGTTGAATTGTGTCCCCTCCAAAAAATACTAAGGTCCTGGGTGATGGTGAGGCTCAAAAGGGTAGAAGCTCAGTTTGTGCCCATGGAGGCCAGGAATCTGATATCTGGCACCCATGGTTCCACATGCACTAGCTTAGTGGGCCCTGGTGGCCCCAGCCAGCCTGCACAGCTGGACCTAGTATCTCTAGGAGTGGTGCCCTGGCACCCACAACTGCTCCAGGTGTTCCCTCCCCCCACCCTCAAAAGAGGCTAAACTTGTAATCCCAGGACCTGGAAGCATGACCTAAATTGTAAATAGTCTTCAGACATGATCGGGTTCAGATGAAGTCATATTGTTACAGTAGGGTACAATTCAGTGTGTCCGATGCCTTATGAAAGAAGAGAGGATGACCAGACACAGGGAGAGCACCAGTGATGGGAAAGCAGAGGTGGAGCAGAACTTCTCTAAGCCAATGAGCACCAAGGACTTCCAGCAAAACCAGAAGGCATGAAACAACTACTTTCTGGAGCCTCCCAGAGAGCATGACTCTGACACACCTGAATTTCAGACTTCCGGCCTTCTGAGCTAAGACGGCACAACTTTCTGTTGTACTAAACCAGCCAGTCCATAGCACTATGTTATATTGGTCCTAAAAACTCATATAGAGCCAGTTCCTTAACATTTGGTATGCTTGCTCCATTGTGTGTCCTCTTCTTTCCCTGCTCACCCCAAAATCCACCCTAGCTCTGCAGTGACTGCCAGAGTGGCTCATCCAGGCCTCCCTAACTCCCCTCTGCTTGTACCTGGTATACTCGATATCCTTTGAGAGCAGCTATAAAATAATTTAGCCTTCCATTGGGTCAGAAGGGTCTCATATGTTTCCTATTCCCACAGAGGATATGTAGAAGCAAAGATGGCAGAGGAATGTTAAGAGGCATAAATAGGAATAACCCCTGCGTATACTGGCTGCGGCTTCAAAACCAAAAAGTATAAAAACATAAAAGGTAGCCAGAAAACTTTGTTAGACTTGATCAAGTATTATGATTCCCATAGAGGAGGGATTGTGTGCCCAGACCTCTATCCAGATGGTATATGGAAACATTTCTGAGGTCACGATTATGGGAAGCTGCTACAGGCATCGAGTGGAGAGAAACAAAAGATGCAGCTAAAGATCTCCATGGCACCGAACAACTCCCCACAAAAAAGGATTATCTGGCCTCAAATGTCAGGAGCACCCATACTAAAAATTTTCTAACAGCATGAGTCTGTTCACTTCCATGCTATTTGTTGAAAGGGAGAAATGTGATTGAGTTATGAGAAACAATTCACTAAACAGCATAACAATGTTTGTTCCACTTTGTTCTGCTTCCGAGTTGCAAGATGCTTAAAGATTAAGTATTTTAGAAAATGCAAAGGTAGGTACACGACCCCCTCTCACATAAAATACCGTTTTCAAGTCTGAAGCCATGGTGACTCTCATCTGAAACCAACTTGGGGACTCTGGCCACAGCATCTTTGTGAGCCTGCTCTCTGTCGCCCTGCCGCCCTGAAGCTCTCTCAGACTTGTGCCTTCTTTCCGCCCCTTCTCCTATTTTTTCCTCTTCACACTTCCCCATGATTTATTTCACTATATTTTTCAAAGTCTTATATCTTTAAAAAGATTAATATTCCCAATTTCTAAAAATACTTTTAGGACATTATAATTGACATAAAACACAGAGATGATTTCCTTTTCGACACTGCACAGGCTAAAACCGAGTATAAATCTACTTTGCCTAAACCTGAATAATTTCAGGCTTTCCCTTTCCAATCAGTATTTTACACCACTTTGCCAACCTGTCATTCTCACCTTTCAAACCAGAAAACTTGTGCAAAATGTTATATTGTCAGAGATTTCCTGTTACATAAGAATGCCCACTTTTGTGCCTTTGGGATCCCTTTCATATGATCTAAAAGATCAAAGATAAAAGTGGGCATTTCAGTGAGTGGATGTGTTATGCCTTAGCAGAAAGACTTGAACCTTACAGTTGATGAACTCAGAGAAAGAAAAGCATCATCAGTTACCTCTGTTCTCATGTGTGTATGTGTGTGTGTATGCGCGCATGCTTGCACGCATGCACACGCATGCGAAGTGCATGTGTATGTACCCCAAATCCACAAAAAAGGAGAAACCCAAAAGAGTTTACAGCATCAATAATCATATAATAGGGGCCGGAGCGATAGCACAGCGGGTAGGGCATTTGACTTGCACGCAGCTGACCCGGGTTCGATTCCTGGCATCCCATATGGTCCCCCGAACACTGCCAGGAGTAATTCCTGAGCATCGCCGGGTGTGACCCAAAAAAGCAAAAAAAAAATCATATAATAATTTAATTATTAACTGAAATACCCAAATGAGTGATGCAGGCCTTCTGGAATTCTACCCCGTCATGCTACAATAAAGCATTACTCTAGGTCAGAGATCTTCTGGGACATGTGTGAACTAATAGAGGGTGTGCTGTGAGGTCTGAATGTTTGTGTCCTTTGAGTAAAATCAACTCCGTTCTCTTGAGTCGCTTGGTTCTTCTCTAATTTCAGTAAATCCGATTCATCTTTTAGTAAAATGATTTCTGTTCCCGGGTTCAAAACAGAGGTGAGACAGGTGTCCGAAGAGTACCCAGTCCACCGTTTCTTACCATGGGACCGAAAAGTACCTTCTGGGCAGGGTGAATGCTTCACCTCACCTCACTTCCTAACACTCAAGTGTGAAGCTGGTTTGGGACTGAGCGGCTCTCCCACACTGGGCCATGGTATATCCAGAGCCAGTACTCAGAAAGGGACAGTTAGGAAAGGAGGGCAAGGGGAATCACTTACCTCACCTCACCATAAATAAGGTTTACAACACTGAAATGTTGTAAACTTCCCTGAGTGACTTCAAATGTCTCAGTCCAGGGAGAAGACTGCTGTCCCTTTTCTGTCACATCATCACGCTGTCAGATGCCAACATGAGTTTGTGAGGAAACAAGGAGAAATCTGTTTGTTTTTGGAGAAAAATAATTAAATAACCTGGATGAGTACTTGAGTGAGTTTTTTTAATAAGTAAAACATTTGAAAAATCACACTCAATATTAATGATACTGTTATATTAATCACGGAGTTGCTTCCCTGTTGTAGGAAAACAAAACAAAACAAATAAAAAGTTAAAAATATAACACCTACAGTTAGTAAAAAGAAAAAGAAAAAAGATAACACAAGGATCAAAGATAGGACATGATTTGCTTGTGCAGGGCCCTGGTCCAACCCCTTGTCCCATGTGGTCCCCCGGAGCTCTGCAAGACTAAAGCACCTGTGCCTGAGCACCAAGGATAGGGTAGTAGGACCCCCACATTCTGTCATATGTGCACCTCTCAGAAACGTTTTCTTTAAAATTTTAACATTCATAACTTTTATTATGTGAATTTAAGTGACAGGTATTGATCTATAAAATATATAATGGCTATATTTAATCAAACCAAAAGCCATCATAAAACAATTAATTGCAAACACAGCAAAATGGAAAAACACTCTATATTATAACTCAATTATAGTCAGTACAAGTGAAAAAGAAAAACTGCCAACAACTGAATTATGGTATAATGATTCCTATCTACATCAAACATATGAGGCAACTCAGTTTCTATCAAGCTACAATGTGTAAAAGGGTCATCTTAGAATGAATGAAATATAGTAAGACAATCTTTTGCTTTTGGTGAATAAAAACATTAAGAGACATTTTCCTCTTCCATTCTCATCCATTTCATGAAACTTGGAATATTCTGAACTTTGGTAAACTAAAGAGGAACTTTGGTGTTGCTATTCAAGGTCAAAGAAAATAAGATACTCTTGGTGTCACAGAAGGAATTTGTCAGTATTGCTGGTTCCAGAGAGCTTCTTATCCCTGACCATTTGGGAGCATAATCTTTACTAGGGTGCTCACTGTGGAAAAAACTGCTTGGTATTGTATTATCAGGCCAAATGTTTGTTGTTTTAGCTCTTAAGATTTGATGCATTAGCTAGTCAAGGAGAAATGATTTTTTTGTAAAAAAAAAGGTATATTTAGTTTAGTTAACATTCAGTTAGGTTACTCACTGAAATCCATTATTTCAAAAATGAGGGGAAATTAAGTAGACAAAATGGCGAGTTATGAACTACTTAGGTCCACTATCAGACTAAGTCCAGAAATGCTCTACACTTAGAATTTCTCTAATCTGACTTCAAAACTCACCACTCAACCCACCCTACCAGTCCATTACAGTTAATGTAAATATATTTGTCAACAACATAGGTTCTGCTATCACAGATCAATATCCCAGTGGTTCAGAGCGACAGAAGTCTTGGTTTCACATCAACCAGGAACTGCAGGTCAAGGTTTTCTTGGTCACAACTTTTCATGAGTCTTTCTCTTCAAGATATTCCAACCCAGAAATTCTTCTGCAATCCTGCCCAAGCCTGAGTCATTTGGGGCACCCTGCAGGGAGGGTGGGTGACTCTGGTTGGTGGGACGGTTCAATCAGAGCCCCAGCAGCCAAACACATTCACATTCCACAATCACTGCCATGTTCCCAGTGAACTCCACTGCTTGGGATGAACTTCAGCCAGAAATTAATCTGTTGAAAAATTTTGGTGTATGGGTTTTTGTGACTGAAATCTCCAGGTTTTCGTGAAGTCAGGGATGGTCTACCTCTCCACATCTCCCTATACTGCTAGTAGACCAGACAGTCATGCCCATGTCCTAAAGCCACCACCCAGTTAAAAATTTAACTGCAGCTGTATCGGCACATATAAACTTTTTGGACTTCCTGAGTGCACAGTCAGAAAAGCCTCATTTGAGACATATTAAACTCTACAACCAGATAAACCAGGAGCAGATAAACTCTGATAAACCAGGAATAGCATGCCAGATTGGATGGGATGTAGTGTAGAAGGCAAGTATTTTTAATCAACAAAATATCAACACAGAAAGCTTAATCTGTAACAACAGCTTAGTAATCTCTTATACGAGGGCTTAATGGCTCCATGGCGAGATACAACCATCCTCACTAACTTTCCTCTAAGGAAATATTTTGATTATTCTTTTAGTAAATTATAATTAGCAATAAAAATAAATTATTAAGGGCCTGATATGGAGCTTAAGGGGTGGTTGGGCAAACTGGAAATAATAGTGGTGGAAACGTTCAATGGTGGTGTGATGGGTGTTGGAATACTGACTGTATTGTACTGAATGTCTGTAACAAATCATCATGAACAATGTTTTATTAGAATAATTGAAAAAAAGATATTTAAAGTCTCAGGACCCCACTGAGGACCCGCAGAACCCTTACCCCTTATCATGAAGATGGGTAAGTAGAACCATATTTGGGTAAATTTCTATAGCCCAAAGTTGGTCACGTGGTCACACATTACTGAAAGGGAAGTGAGAAAATTAGGAAAAAGTGGTTACCTAGACTGGGAGAAAGGAAATAAATAACAGTCATTTCTGCTGCCATGCATAATGCTTCAAGGTGACCGATATCGTTTATGTTGCTTAACTTCCAGCAGATTCAAGACAAACAAACATTCCTAACACTGTTGTTTTTTTTTTTTCCAATTAGTATTGAGGTACTGTGATTTTCAATACTATTAATAACATTGTTCCATAAACAGTGTTCTAACACCAAAACATCACTGGAATGTCAGTTTCTCTCCACCAATAACTCAAGATCCCTCCATCTACCCTCTCCAAACCCCACCCTCTGCTTTAGTAAACACAGTTTGTACATCAATTCTCAGATTCTGTTGCCTTTGGCCAGTTGATATTTCCTTAATAAGTTGCATCTATGAGAATGTATTTGTAAAAATTCTGTATTTGGCCTCTCCTTCTGACTGACTCCACTCATACCCTCTAGAGGGTATGGTACCCTCCACTCATACCATCTAGCTTTGCATTTTGTGAATACAAAGCAGCAAATTATATTTTATCTTTTCTTATAACTGAGTAGTATTCCACTGCTAACACCATGGTTTGCTCCAATCTGACATCTGCTATAGTTCTCAACTGTTTATTCTATTTTTCTAGCTCTTCCTCTACACAGGTGCCCAAGAGTAGTTATAGCTCAAGATTCATTAGGTGTCTTATTGCAGACTTTTTATAATTCTTTTAAGGTGAGTGCTTCCAGTTCTTTGGCTCCAAATGCAATTCATATGCAAATAACTCTCAAAATTTTATTTCTACACGTTATCATTCACAGCTTTGCAGTTGTGTTACACATCCGACTACCTTATTCATATATTCATTTAAGTATGTGAGCAAGCTGGCTTCTGAAAAGGATTCAGCACAATCGACCATATCCACACAGTAATCAAGCTCATTGAGGTTTGTAGGGAGTTCAAGATGCTGCTCTGTCTCACATTCATTGATTTAAAGAAAGTCTTTGATTCTGTTAAGACTGAAGCGGTCATCAAAGCCCTAGCCAAACAGGGCGTTCAAACCCAATACATCAAGATCCTTCATGAGCCATATTATGGGTTCACCACCAGGATCTCACCATTCTACAAGGAAGTGATTCATTGATGTCAAAAAAGGGGTTCGGCAGGGTGATACCATTTCACCAAAACTCTTCAGTGCCACCCTCGAGAACGTCATGTGACAATTAGAATGGAAGGAATGGGAGAGAAGATAGATGGTCAACAACTATACCACCTCCGCTTCGCTGATGACATTGTTTAATAACACCAAACATTAGCCAAGCGTCACAAATGCTGGCTGACTTCGACCGAGAATGTGGAAAGATAGGTCTACAGCTGAATCTCAACAAAACAATGTTCATGAAAAATGAACTTGTTCCAGAGGCCCCATTCACTCTCAATGGAACAGACATCTCTGAATGCAGCAGTTATGTGTACCTAGGTCGAGAACTCAACATGATGAATTACCTAAAACCTGAGCTGCACAGGAGGTAGAGAGCAGCATGGAACACCTTTAAGAGCATCAAAGAAATAGCTAAAAGGACAAAGAACCTCCGGCTCCGGGCACATCTCTTCAAGTCCACCATTCTCCCTGCTTTAACATATGTCTCAGAGATCTGGGCCCTATGAAAGCAGGATGAGAATGCTATTCGGATCTCCCAAAGAGGAATTGAAAGAGCTCTGCTTGTAATATCACACCTCACTCAAGTGAGAGAAGGAATCCAGAGTTCCGACCTCCATTGATGATCCAGAGTCAGGGATGCTGTGTCGTTGAAAATCAGATGGGCTGGACATGTAATGTGATTTGGACATGACCACTGGACTAGAGCTGTTACCGACTGAATCCCACGGGCATCAAAATCTCACGTGGCCGCCCACCTACAAGATGATCAGACTTCTTCTTCAAGACCCTGAATGAACGATTTAAGGCTATTCGTATTCCTGAAGCAAGCAGATGTCATTGGGCTATACTGGCACATGATAGGGTCATATGGAAACATTACTGGCACCTGCTCGAGCAAATCAACGAATAACAGGATGTCAAATGATCAAGTGATCTAATGCATATGCTGCTATCATTTCAGAATCTTGATACCATAAAATACTCCAACAAGAGGTTTGGTGGATTAAATACGCTTAGAAATGCTATACTAAAGGAAAAACTACTCTTAAAATTTTGTAGTACAAGTTTATCTATTAAAGTCCCTAAAGACCAGTCGTTTGAGAAATGGCTGTATAATTGAAAGGCTGGCTGGCTGATTAGCTAGCTGGATAGATGTATGAATGCATAGCCTGTTGCCAAAATGACATAGCTATGTTTAAAGTAATCTAAGTTGCAATGTGGTTTTATGTAAAGTATACTAATGTATACTTTGTCATATTACAACTTACTAAAAGTGATCCTTGTTTTGTGAGTATAAAATCCGCATTGTCTACGGCTTCCATCTGTGTGTGACACTAAATCTTTGAAATACAACTGACAGATAATAGAAGTAGTTTTTGGTGTTGGACAGAGTTTTAAGGAGGTCGCTCCATCTCTAAACATCACTACCATTTAATTTACTAACTTACATCATTAAATGCTAAAGCATTACTTAACATTTGTATGTTAAAATGCTAATATTTGTTCTTCCTCCATAATCCTGTAACACTCTTTTCCAAGGTCTGTTTGATGTATGAGAGGGGGAACTGCTGTATATTCCTCTATTCTTCCTCACCTCCCTTGTAGCTATGAGATAGTTGTGTCACCAGATTCATAGTCTAAACAACAGTTCTAAGTGGCAGTGTGCTGCCTCCAAAAAGTTGGCTTCCCACTGACACTTTGCTCCTTTTTCATGGTAATAGGTGCAAGATGTACCAACTCACCTTTTACATTAGAGAGGATATTAGGCTACTCCTAAACTCTATACCTCTAAATCTTCACTGGAATAGCAGGCTTTTGAAACCCATACCCACCGGTTGGAATATACATATCTTCCCAAGGGCTGTAACAGTATCAACCTCCTGATAAACTTGTCCAGTCAGCACAATATCAATACAATAAAACAATAGTCTGTGAGTATTTGGGCTAACTCAGATCTCTTTGGGATATGTTATGATAGATTTTTTTGAAAAAATTATAAGTACATAAATTCCAACTCCTCTGGTTGTCTTATCAATTAAAATAGTAAACAGTGAATGTGCCAAATCAATGGTATTTTCCACACCCTAGAAGACATTATTAATATTTGCTATTATTGATACTACACTCTGTAAAGCATTTGCAATTGAGCTACTACTTGGATAAATCTGCATAGTTCTCAGGAAGAAATGGAAATAATATCCAAGTGCATGCTGACACATGGGGGAGGTGACTGTGCTGACTGGACTTGGAGCGGGGATCATCGGGCTCCTCCCACATCCCTCCACCTCCATGTTCCAGTGGGCGTGGCTATGGGCCTGCAGTCATCACAATCAGCAAAGCTGGGTAAGAGACAGACCAGATCCACAACTGCAAACGGCCGTGGAGAGGCTGCGCAACAGGCTTAGATGATAATGAAGTTTAAACCATGTTCTTCCCAGTATCTTGCACATTTATACACATTTATACACTGTAATATCATTTTAGTTGCAACAAATTGGGGAGGCTGATGGGCAATGAGGAATTGTAATGACAGACTAGAACTCACCATGGAATATACACATAGAGACTTACATCAGAAACTGTAAATATCTGTAGGGTAAGTCACAATGTGTAAGAGAAAATAGAGAAAGACAGAAACAGAGAGAGAGAGAAAAGAAAGACAGAAAAAAAAGGTGCTTGCTATAGGGGCAGGCTGGGGGTGGGTGGGAGGGAGTGTGGGGACTTAGGTGGTGGCAATGGGGAAGAAAAAAGGATTTTCATATTTACTTCATAGTTGTTTTGTATGCTAGCCTTTATTTTTTTTCATTTGTCTTTTGAGTTTTTTTAATTTTTTTATTTTACAATTACAAATATATACAATTAAAAAGTTCATATTTGGGATTTGGTCATACAGTGTTCCAGCACCCATCCCGCCACCAGTGCCCATCTCCCACCACCAACGTCCCCGGTTCCCTCCCCCCTCCCCCAGCCCTCCTCCATGGCAGGTTCTTTATTTCTTTCCCTTTCTCTCTCTTTCTCTTTTCCTTCCCTTCCAGACAATGGATTGGAGACCCATGGAAATTAAAGGGTTTCCATGTGTATCCTTTGCCTCAATTTAATGCTTAGTTCTAGGTTGGCATTAGTACCCTCGACAATTATTAGCATACTGCTCCATTTTATCTCTTACCTAGCCTCTGACTCCCACATATTTGTGATAATTTCCACCTTTGACAAGACCTCCTAATATATGTTTAACTTGACCTTGGATATTGGTATCATAATATGTACATATATATTTATGTTATGCAAATAAATGCAGTCATTCTGTATCTGTCTCTCTCCTCTGGCTAATTTCGCTCAACATAATCTTCTCCATGTCCATACAATTATAGGCAAATTTTATAACTTCATTTTTCCTAACAGCTGCATAGTATTCCATTGTGTAGATGTACCAAGGCTTCTTTATCCAGTCATCGATTTTCGGGCACTCTGGTTGCTTCCAGATTCTGGCTATTGTGAATAATGCTGCTATGAACATAAAAGTAGGGATGGTGTTTCCGCTGCGTATTTTTGGTTTCCCAGAGTAGATTCCCAGGAGTGGTATGGCTGGGTCAAATGGGAGTTCAATTTCTAGTTTTTGGAGGAATGTCCATATTGTTTCCCAGAAAGGCTGTACCAGCTGGCATTCCCACCAACAATGGATGAGTGTCCCCTTTTCCCCACATCCACGCCAGCACTTGTTGTTCTTGCTCTTTTGAATATGTGCCAGTCTCTGTGGTGTAAAGTGGTATCTCATTGTTGTTTTGATTTGCATCTCTCTGATGATTAGTGATGATGAGCATTTTTCATATGTTTTTTGGCCATTCGAATTTCTTCCTTGCTGAAGTTTCTGTTCATTTCTTCTCCCCATTTTTTGATGGAGTTGTTTGTTTTCTTCTTGTAAAGTTCTACCAGTGCCTGACATATCCTGGATATTAACCCTTTATCAGATGGGTATTGGGTGAATATTCTTTCCCATTCTGTGGACTGCTTTTGTATCTTAGTCACTGTTTCTTTTGAGGTGCAGAAGCTTTTTTAGTTTCATGTAGTCCCATAAGTTTATCTTTTCTTCTAGTTGCTTTGTTAGTGATGTTTCAACTTTGAAGATGCCTTTAGCTTCAATGCCATGGAGGGTTTTTCCTATATTTTCTTCAATGTACTTTATGGATTCATGTCTGATATTGAGATCTTTAATCCATTTTGATCCGATTTTTGTGCATGGTGTTAGACACAGGTCCAAATTCATTTTTTTACAAGTCGCTGCCCAGTTTTCCCAACGCCACTTGTTGAAGAGGCTTTCCTTACTCCATTTTAGACTAGTTGCACCTTTATCAAAGATTAAATGATCATGTGTTTGAGGTTGGGTGTCAGGATACTCAATTCTATTCCATAGGTCCACAGGTCTGTATTTATTCCAATACCATGCTGTTTTAATTACTACTGCCTTGTAGTACAGTTTGAAGTTGGGAAAGGTGATGCCTCCCATCTTCTTTTTCCTGAGGATTGCTTTAGCTATCCTTGGGGGTTTATTGTTCCATACAAATTTCAGGAGCGTTTGGTCAATTTCTTTGAAGAATGTCATGGGTATCCTTACAGGGACTGCATTGAATCTGTACAGAGCTCTAGGGAGTATTACCATTTTGACAATGTTGATTCTCCCCATCCATGAGCAGGGAATGTGTTTCCATTTCCTTGTGTCCTCTTTTATCTTTTGGAACAGTGTCTTTAGTTTTCTTTGTACAGGTCCTTTATGATCACTTGATCACTTGAATCCCATTATTCATCGATTTGTTCGAGCGGGTGCCAGTAACATTTCCACTGGACCCTATCATGTGCCAATGTAGCCCAATGGCATCTGGTTGATTCAGGAATATGAAGCGCCTCAAACCGTTCCTTCAGGATCTTAACAAGGAAGTCTGACCATCTTGTAGGTGGGCGGCCACGTGATCTTTTGACATCTCGTGGGATCCAGTCGGTAACGGCTCTAGTCCAGCAGTTGTCTCCAAATCGCATTACATGTCCAGCCCATCTGATTTTCGATGCCTTGGCAAACGAGACAGCGTCCCTGACTCTGGAATAGCGACGGAGGTCAGAACTCCGGATTCCTTCACTCACTTGAGTGAGACGTGATATTCCAAGCATAGCTCTTTCGATTCCTCTCTGGGAGACCCGAATAGCATTCTCATCCTGCTTTTGTAGGGCCCAGGTCTCTGAGGCATATGTTAATGCAGGGATAACGGTGGAGTCGAAGAGATGTGCCTGGAGCCGGAGGTTCTTTGTCCTTTTAGCTATTTCTTCGATGCCTTTGAAGGCACTCCATGCTGCTCTCTTCCTCCTGCGCAGCTCAGGTTTTAGGTCGTTCATCATGTTGACTTCTCGACCTAGGTACACATAACTGCTGCATTCAGAGATGTCTGTTCCATTGAGAGTGAATGGGGCCTCAGGAACTAGTTCATTTCTCATGAACATAGTTTTCTTCAGATTCAGCTGTAGACCTACCTTTCCATATTCTCGGTCGAAGTCAGCCAGCATTTGTGCCGCTTGGCTAATTTTTGGTGTTATTAGAACGATGTCATCAGCGAAGCGAGGGTGGTGTAGTTGCCGACCATCAATCTTCACTCCCATTCCTTCCCATTCTAATTGTCTCATGATGTTCTCGAGGGTGGCACTGAAGAGTTTTGGTGAGATGGTATCACCCTGTCAAACCCCCTTTTTTGACATCAATGATCATTTCTTTGTAGAATGGTGAGATCCTGGTGGTGAATCCGTAATACAGCTCACGAAGGATCTTGATGTATTGGGTTTGAACACCCTGTTTGACTAGGGCTTCGATGACTGCTTCAGTCTCCACAGAATCAAAGGCTTTCTGTAAATCAATGAACATGAGACAGAGAGGCATCTTGTACTCCCTACAAACCTCAATGAGCTTGGTTACTATGTGGATATGGTCGATTGTGCTGAATCCTTTCCGGAAACCTGCTTGCTCGCATGGTTGTCCTTCATCTAGTGTTCTGCTAATCCTGTTCAGGATGACTCGTGTAAACAGCTTGTAGATGACGGACAACAGGCAGATGGGGCAATAGTTGCCGATGTCGTGAATATCTCCCTTCTTGAACAGTAGAACTGTCCTGCTGGTTTTCCATTGGGAGGGCACCTTGCATTCGGACAGGCAGCTTGTGAAGAGCCGAGCTAGTGTATTGATGAGGTCCTTTACACACTTGGGTAAGTTGATTCCTAGGTATTTGATTGTTTGTGGCACAACTGTGAATGGAATTGTTTCCTTAATATCCCTTTCTTCTCTTTCGTTACTTGTATATAGGAAAGCCACTGACTTTTGGGTGTT
Source organism: Cryptotis parvus (assembly GCA_021461705.1). Classification (NCBI taxonomy): domain Eukaryota; kingdom Metazoa; phylum Chordata; class Mammalia; order Eulipotyphla; family Soricidae; genus Cryptotis; species Cryptotis parvus. The sequence goes on along the minus strand of JAJIBD010002593.1, from coordinate 109,665 downwards.
GATTTTGTATCCTGCCACTCTACTATATGTGTCTATTTTTTCTAGGAGTTTTTAGACTTATTAGAGAGCCACACTTGCTTGCTTGGAGGCAAACAGAATTTCTCTCTGGTCTAGTTACTTAGAGATCCAATGTAGCCAGGTGAAAAATACTGGTAAGATCTATCTAGTCCCAAGATGATTGTGGTAGCATGAGAGAAAATATTTATACCAGCTAACACAGAATACATGGTAAGATATTCTGCCACATAAAGTCACAGATCCAAACTGTTTTCTGCCCTTTATCTACAAAGTGGCCTGCAGAAGATAACTACAGGCAAGGTGCAGATGCTCTGTGCAACAGTATACTGCAACATGGTGATGCCACACAAAAGTTGGCAATTATAGTAAAACTACCAATACGTAAGGTTGAAGGCTGAAGTGGAGGAAGCACTACAGAGGAGCATCTCATGTTCTCCTGACTTGGGAAGAAAAACAAAGGAAACAAATGGAAATAGCATGTGTTATGGTAGAAATATGACAGAACTTTCACTTGATATTCTGTTTTCTATTAGAAACTGAGTTTTATATCCTACTAATGTTTCCTTTGTCTTAACAAGAAGTTCAGAGCAGATTTTAATGCCTAATGAAATTCTTCATTAATGTATCATTGTTTACTTGCTCATGTCAATCAATAGCTACTAATTTCATGACAATATGTGCAAAAAACTGCCCAGAGCCTGAAAAAAGAAGCCAAAACAATGTGATAAAAGTAATCCTTTGATGATTTTCATTTTTATCCTAAAATTATATTACCAATAGAAGTTACATGATACTCTAAAACTTCAAAAGAATGTGACATATTGTTTTAATACATGGACTATTTATTTAACCCCCAAAATCAATCATAAGAGATTTTTTGTGTGTTGAGAAAGAAACCATTCTTTCTGAGAAATGACTAAGCGATGCACTGAGATTTTCTTTTTAATTGACAGATTGGATTAGGATTTTCCTTTTGAATAGTTTTGAATAAATAATTGAGATATTCACAAACTGTATAAAATCACTACTTTAGCAGAAGCAAAAATTATAAATTGTAGCAATGCTGCATAGAACAAAGCCATCTTGTTTTTATAGCCTGACAAACCATATCATTTAGACTTAGGAGAGTTGGAATGTTTGAAAGGTTCTATTTTTAACTTCACCACTTTTTGAATGATAATTTAGGTGTGTGAATGGTTATGCATAAGCACTAGTTTTTATCTAGGATATGGTTAAGCAAAATCTATCTGTAGCAATAAGCCAGGGAACTCAAAACAACCATAATTAAGAGAGAAAATAAACAAAATAAGATTCATCTTAAGCCTTTTGAAAAATGTGAAAATACAATGAAATACTATACAGTTCTAAGAAAGAATACAATCATACCCTCTGAACAATACAAATAGTACTAGAGGATGGATATTGTGCTGAGTAAAGCAATCAATCAGGGGAAAGGGATAAATACAGAACAATCTCTCTTATATGTGGTAATTAAATATACACAGTGGAGATAGTAAGTGGCAAAGGGTCAGAGACCACATCATAGGAGAACTGCTCTGCACCACTGAGGTGGTTGCGTGTGTGGGGGTTGAGAGGAAGAGCACTGGAGTCCCTCAGAAGTGATGTTGGTACACCTGTGAGGAAAGTGGTGTTGGAATCATGTGTTTGAGAAATCATTATTAATAGCATTGTAAACCACAACACCTCAATTCAAATCACTTGATCACTTGATCACTTGACATCACGTTATTCATCGATTTGCTCGAGCAGGTGCCAGTAACATTTCCATTCGACCCTATCACGTGCCAGTGTAGTCCAATGGCATCTTCTTGCTTCAGGAATACAAAGAGTCTTAAAGAATTTCGTTCAGGGTCTTGACGAAGAAGTCTGACCATCTTGTAGGTGGGCGGCCACGTGATATTTTGATGTCCCATGGGATCTAGTAATGGCTCTAGTCCAGCGGTCATCTCCAAATAGCATTACAAGTCCAGCCCATCTGATTTTCAACACCTTGGCAAGCGAGACAGCGTCCCTGACTCTGGATTGTTGATTGAGGTCGGAACTCTAGATTCCTTCTCTCACTTGAGTGGGGTGTGATATTCCAAGCATAGCTCCTTCAATTCCTCTTTGGGAGACATGAATAGTATTCTCATCCTGCTTTCATAAGATTAAATTAAATTATTTTAATATTTATTAAAATAACAATATTAAATAAATATGTGAAAATAGCCATGGAAAGTCCAGCTCTTTAAAGATAAAGGATCAAATGGTATCAAGAAGAGAGTTGCTCAATGAGTATAAATTTGAATGTTTTAGATTACCAGGCATCAATTACCCAGAAAGAGAATTAAAAACAAAAAATGAAACAGACAGAATGTGAAATGCTTCCTTTTGTAACTTGACAATTCCAGCAAAATTATAGAATTAAACCTACTAGAGCCCTCAAGTGAAGTTATTATCTGTGTTATCTTATAAAATCTTATCTTCAGTATTTGGGAATGCATTAGTAGTTACCACCTTTATTTTCAAACAAAATGAATATTAGAGACAGAATATAATTTTAAGTAGTCAAAAAATTAATAATTACTGAGTATAGAAATTTGGCCAGAAAATAGAAAATTAGGTTTTGAAAATATTTTATAATTATTTGATCATTTCTATTATAAAATTTTGCATATTTGTATAATATTCAAATTGCATTTAATATACATTCACAATATTTTGCTTACATTTTTTGTATTAGTAGACCACTTGTAATTATAAATTTTTTGTCATACTTTACTATAGATTATCTTAATAATTTTCAATTGGTCAATTTAAAAAAAACAAAGTAAAGATGTATCTTTTCAAAAACCATTTGGGTGCCAGAAGGTGGTTCCTCAGCTGACTTGATCCCTGGAGGCACCCAAATGTGCTGAACACAGTCCTGGCAATGCCATCTAGGCACCATCCTGAGAACTCCAGCCCACCATGTGTGGGTTTGCATCCAAAGCTGCATGAACATTGCAGGCAGGTGTTCTAGCTTCAAGTGTGGGTGTCATATTCCAGAAGAAAAATCCATGGAAAATACATCATCAAATACATCAAAAAGCACTTACTGTTCCAAGTACTTTCGTAAGATACTAAGTAGTAGTATTGCATGCAGTAGTAGTGCATTCTGCAGAAACTTTTTCACTGGTCTCCTGACTCCTCCAACTCTGCAGCAGTTTCCTGATTTAAGGCATCAAAAACAGTCATACCACTCCTGGGAATCTACTCTGGGAAACCAAAAATACACAGAGGAAACACCATCCCTACTTTTATATCTGGAAACAACCAGAGTGCCCTAGAATCGATGACTGGATAAAGAAGCTTTGGTACATCTACACAATGGAATACTATGCAGCTGTTAGGAAAAACGAAGTTATAAAATTTGCCTACAAATGGATGGACATGAAGAAGATTATGTTGAGTGAAATTAGCCAGGAGAGAGACAGATACAGAATGACTGCATTTATTTGCATAACATGAATATATATGTACATATTATGATACCAATATCCAAGGTCAAGTGAAACATATATCAGGAGGTCTTGTCAAAGGTGGAAATTATCACAAACGTGTGGGAGTCAGAGGCTAGGTAAGACAGAAAATGGAACAATGCGCTAACAATTGTCGAGGGTACTAATGCCAACTGAGCGTTAAATAGAGGCAAAAGATACACATGACAACCCTTTAATGTATGTTCTGTAATCCATAGTCTGGAAGGGAAGGAAAAGAGAAAGAGAGAGAAAGGGAAAGAAATAAAGAACCTGCCATGGAGGAGGGCTTGGCAGGGGAGGGAACTGGGGACGTTGGTGGTGGGAGATGGGCACTGATGGAGGGATGGGTGATGGAACACTGTACGACCAAAACCCAAATATGAACTTTTTAATTGTATATCTTTGTAATTGTAAAAAAAAACAAAAAAACTTAAAAAAAACAGTTAAACAGATCCACATAAATAACTTCTCAAGTTTTTGCTAAAATGGCAAATTCTCAGTGTGTCTCATCAGAACTCCCCTACTTAAAATGGCAACTTGCTCATTATCCTCTTCACAAAGTTCTATATTCAACGTCTTGTTTAAAATGATCTTCTGACTCATGTATCCCTCACTATTATTCAAGCACTACCACGGTAAAAGATTTGGGCATTTTTGAGCACGGCTAATTTCCCTAGTGCCCTGATGGTGTACAACATGTAAATAAATACTTCATTTCTGTATTTTATTTTATTTTAATTATACCACTGTGAGATATACAGTTACAAAAGTGTTCATATTTGGGTTTCAGTTATACAGTGTTCCAGAACCCATCCCATCCCTCCACCAGTGCCCGTTTCCCAACACCAATGTCCCCTGATTCCCCCCGCCCCAGCCTGTGTCTATGCCAGGCAATTTTCACTTTCTCTCTCTCTCTCTCTCTCTCTCTTCTCTTCTCTTACACATTGTGGATTCCAATACATACATTTAGAGTTTATCGTGTATATCTTTTTGCCTATTTTCAATGCTCAGTTCTACGCTGGTATTATCATTTACAATAATTATTAGTAATTATTAGTTCCTTTCTCTGTATTGCCTAACCTCTGACTCCCACACATTTGCAGTAGGTTCTACCAACCGACAAGACCTCCTGATCCATGTTTTGTCTGGTCTTTGATATTGGTATCATGCTATTTTTTTTATATCCCGCAAATAAATGCAGTCATTCTCTATCTATCCTTTTCCCTTTGGCTAATTTCACTCAGCATGATCCTCTCTATGTCCATCCATTTATATGCAAATTTTATAACTTTGTAAAAAAATTTTATAACTTTGTTTTTCCCAAAAGCTGCATAGTATTCCATTGTGTAGATGTACCATAGTTTCTTTATCCAGTCATCTATTCTCAGACACTCTAGTTTTTTCCAGATTCTGACTATTGTGAGTAGTGTTGCTATGAACTAGGAAGAGTAGATGGTGTTTTCACTGTATGTTTTTGGTCTCACAGGTTATATAGTCCCAGAAGTGGCATGGCTGGGTCAAATGGGAGTTCAATTTCTAGTCTTTTGAGGAATGTCCATATTGTTTTCCAAAAAGGCTGTACCAGTTGACATTCCCACCAATAGTGGATGAGAGTCCCTTTCTCCCCACATCCATGCCAACATTTGTTGTCCTTGCTCTTTTGGATGTGTGACAGTCTCTGTAATGTGAGATGATACCTCATTGTTGTTTTTATTTGCATCTCTCTGATGATTAGTGATAATGAGCATTTTTCATATATCTTTTGGCCATTCGAATTTCTTCCTTGTCGAAGTTTCTGTTCATTTCTTCTCCCCATTTTATGATGGGGTTGGCTGTTTTCTTCTTGCAAAGTTCTACCAGTGCCTGATATATCCTGGATATTAACCCCTTATCAGATGGATATTGGGTGAATATTCTTTCCCATTCTGTGGACTGTCTTTGTATCTTGGTCACTGTTTCATTTGAGGTTAGAAGCATTTTTAGTTTCATGTAGTCCCCTATGTTTATCTTTGCTTCCAATACCTTTGTTAATGATTTCATAAGATATTTAAGATAGTTTATGAAGATATGGAAATGAAAGGTACAAGTTGATTTCTGAAAATCAGCCAATCAGTTTTTTGTTTGAAATTCTGTGGTTTACAATACTATCAATACTGATTTCTCTTGCACATATATCTAACACCACACCCATTATCAGCTACCCCTTCCCTCAATGAGGACTTCAAGATCTCTTTCTCCCAAGGCTCCCTCCCCCTCCAAAAGCAAGCTCAGAATACAAACCACTGCCAAATAAGCTTAATATATATCAGTGTGTCACTTTAATGCCATCTTTTAACGGAACATTTATTAGAACTATAAAGACCAAAGAGGCACCCATGATGCATTATAAACAACCAAAGTAATCAAAAGCAGGGAGAATGGTGATCTTTCTCTCAAGATCAGGAAGAGGAGGGTGAGAGGGTGTGTACCAAGATAGCGCTCCTGGCTGCATCACAGCTCCTTTTTTCTAGAAAGGCAGTGTCATGAATAGCACCAAGGACTAATAGCACGGAAAGTAGCCTACTTAAATATAACTTCAGTAACTGCACACACCATCCATCTGAACCTTTTGAACACTATTTGAGTAAACATTATTTGAGTAAATCATGTCCACATGCCTGATTTGACACAAGGCAGCTATTTACATAATCATTGTACTCTAACTTTATAGTGAGATTACAATGATTAATAGTTACCTCTATAATGGAACATATAAACTGTCATCTCATGAGCATTGAACAGTCAAGGACAGACCACAGATCACCATCTAAGTTGGATTGCATTTTTATGTAAAACATGTGAAATAGAATAATAAAGGACTAGAGAAATATTACAGCATGTTAGGAACTTGCCTTGCATTAAACCAACCCAAGGTTAATCCCAAGCACTTCATATACACCACACACACGCACACACACACACACACACACACACACACACACACACACACCACCCGGGAAAGATCACTGAGTGCAAAGCGAGGGGTAAGCTCTGAGCACAGGTGGAGTGTAGACAACAACAAACAAACAAACAAGCAACAAAATACTAAAGTTCTGGTTCTCTATTCATTGCTGTAATTGAGAGTTACAGTCTTAATATTAATCCAGAAGGAGATAGTTTTTAATACAAATCTACCACAGATAGAGATGCATAACAGAATATAACAGTTGTGAGCTACATCACCACTCATATCACAGAAAATATTCTTCAAAACATTAAAATCAATCACATATATGTAGCTATATAACTTTTCAGGGCCCCCCCACCAACAACTAAGGAGTCACACACAAAAAAAGTTTAAATTGTATTTATCTATATAGTAGCTATAGTAATGTCTTTTTTAGTAATAAAATGATCGCATGCAAATTGTGAAAAGTTATGAAAATATTTTGAGACAATAATGAGATATAAAACTGAATAACTAAGTTATTTAACTTTATTCAGTTAAATAACTTAGCTGTTCAGTTATTTAAAACTGAATAACTAAGTTATTTAACTGAATAACTCCCCACCGATAACTAAGGGAGTCACACGCAAGAAAAAGTTTAAATGGTATTTCTCTATCTATATAGTACTTAGAGTAATTTCTTTTTTTAGTATAAAATGATTGCATGCAAATTGTGCAAAAGTCATGAAAATATTTTGAGACAGCTATCCAGGTTTCATAGAAAACACCAGAGTCATATATCAAGCAGCAGCTCATGGTAATACTTTAGTGTCGGGAGCTGCTGGGGTCCCCAAGACTATCAGTACAGAAGTTCTTATCTACCTCAGAGGCCACCGGGAACAGATGAAAGCTCATGAGTCCGGTTCAGTTCCAAAAAAGGCTTTTAATAGTAAAAAAGCTCTACCATCACAATCCAATATAATAAAAGAACTCTAGCTCTGGTCAGAACTTAGACCATACATGAGAGCCCAAGTCTCCCACCAAAGAGGATCACTATCTATTTGCTCGAGCGGGCACCAGTAATATCTCCATATGTCCTGTCTCATGCTAGTAGAGCCCAAGGGCATCTGCTTGCTCCAGGAACATAAGAGCCTCAGACAATTATATTAGGTCACGGGAATGACCCAATATAATTGTTACTGGTATTTGGCAGATCAAATACACACAGGCAGCTTGCCAGGCTTGCCGTGTGGGTGGCATACTCTTGTAGTCACCTCTAAATACCAAAGAGGATCCTACTAGAAAATAGTCCCTACCCAAAAAAGGAGGTGAGTGCCTCAAGTCAGTCCCCTTATATACACCAAAGTAATCCTAACTGTTGACAGGGAAGGTCCTGTCAACAAAGAACCCTAAACAGCTTTTTGATAGTAGAAGAGTGTAGAAGGGTGGTGCTATACCCTATTACAGGTATAAACAAAGGATTACACCAAGGACTAATCCCTTCTTCCAAGATTATCTCTTATATATAACACTGGAGAGAGAGGGGGCCTGGTATAAAAGCAATAAATCTTAATTTCAAGGGCTTCATGTAATCTAGATGGTACCCACAAGGTCCTTATTATTTATTATTTGCACCAGGATAATTCTGAGTATCTTGTTCTCTGTATACTGAAAGGGTCACGTTTTCCTGCTTGAGAGCAAACTAGTATGATCCTTCCTATAATCTTAAATGATAGTCTCAACATAGCTAGGGTGGTAGTCTCCTGGTAAATTCTAACTGTCCCACACTGGGTGCAGTGGGTATAAAGAGGAGCTGTGCCCAATCTAGATAACATAGAAGTCCTAGTAGATGTATAATAAGTCAGAAGTTATTCAGAGTCAAGGAGACTTCTGTAACTGCCACACCCTCTATCAGTGTTTACATAGAAGAGAGATCTCATTAGAATGAACCTTGGCTTAAGAACATATAAATGGCGGGCCGGAGCGATAGCCCAGCGGGGGGGTAGGCGTTTGCCTTGCACGCGGCCGGCCCGGTGCCGGCCTGGGTTCGATCCCCGGTGTCCCATATGGTCCCCGAGCACCGCCAGGAGTAATTCCTGAGTGCAGAGCCAGGAGTAACCCCTGAGCATCGCCGGGTGTGACCCAAAAAGCAAAAAAAAAAAAACAAAAAGAACATATAAATGGCAAAGCTCCCAAGCTAGGCTAAGCCTGTCATCCAACACTTTAGATGAGACAAAGTGAAAAAAATTAGAAGGGAAGAGTCCAAGTCACATCTTCACTTCAAACCAAGAAAATACTGCTATCAGGTTCCATCTTTAAGACGCATTGATTGGTCTAAATAATGTGTCACTCATCCACACCTTTCTTGGGTCTGTAATTAATCTCTGTGTGGTAGGTAGTAAAAAAGATTTTTTAAAAATCCCTATTGAAGAAAAACCAATCTGTGCTCCATTATGTGTATGTGTGTGTGTGTGTGTGTGTGTGTGAGAGAGAGAGAGAGAGAGAGAGAGAGAGAGAGAGGAAATTTTATGTTTGGCTTTTAAGATTCCATGCACTGTCTATTTAGTTTGGTTACAGAACACTCACAAAACCAGCTTATTTTGTTTCTTTAATAAATTCTTTCTCTCAAAGCACCCAATTAAAATTAATAAAAAATACAATATAATCTAAAATGAGAGCATATATGCTGCATTCCATACAACAGCTGTTTCTATTTCATTTTAAATTAGCCAAGTTCTATGTAGTCTTTGGATCTAACCTTATAGAACAGCAACACTACTAGCCCTAAGCACATGTTTCTGATTTTGTGTAACTGAAATAACATTTTTTACAATAGTCAAGAAATGAGATTGCATTGTGCCTGAGGGAGACAAATCTGTGCATCATTTAAAATATCACTGACATCAATGTGAAGGTTACCCATGAGAGCACAGAGAACTACTGGCTTGATCTCACTCCTGCTTGCCATCTACCCTTTTACAATAGATAGAAACTATTGTAGACTACCCCAAAGAGATAAAATGGAGCCCACAACTCTGTTATCTAAAAACTGACCATGTAAGCAAGGTAAAGAGAGTCTTAACCTTATTCATTTTTATTCCCAGTAAAACTTTACATGTAACAACTTCCTTCTACCGAGCTTATAGAATCTTATGTACAATATTCTGGGTAATCTTTTTACTAGCATTCTGAAACAGACAGGAAATTGCTATTAGCCAAGACAAATGAAAACAAAGCCAAGCTTTGTTATTTACAATGGAAAAGGAAATCTCATGACTCATTTCACAGCAACTGTTAACTATCTATACTTTGCAGAGACTCAAGCTAGGGTTGGTTTACACTGTTCTTAGAAAGCAGCTGAATTTATGTGACATAGCAATATGAAAGACTTCAAAGGTGAGGACCTTCCCACCCCAAACTGGGAGGCAGAAATAAAGAAGAAAGTGATGATCCTACAACTGAATAATTTTCCTGGCACCATTGTCAGTGTTCTAGAAACATCTCTCCTTTGTCAGTGGGCAAACCTAGGAAAGAATCAGAGGTTTATGATATAGTATCTTATTAAGTTATCATCTCTCAATTCAGGAAGCAGTTAATAAAGGCAAATTTCAGGTATGATTTTTATATGCTTTATATGTGGAGGAAAGTAACTGATGCTCACTTTAAGTTCTTCAGCAACTTCATAAATTTATTTTATGTCAATGAAATTATATAATGGTAGTTTTGAAATCAATGTAAGAAAGAGAGCTATCATAGTCTAATTTTTTTTAACTAAACATTTTATTATACCACCGTGAGATATACAATTACAACGTTGTTCATGCTAGAAGGTTTTAGTCACATAGTGTTCCAGCACCCACCCTCCACCAGTGCCCATTTCCCAACACCAATATCCCCAATTCCCTCCCTCCTCCCATAGCCTGCCTAAATGGCAGGTTCTTTATCTCTTTCTTTCTCTCTCTCTCTCCTTTCCTTCTCCTAGACATTGTGGGTTGCACTACATACACTTGGAAGCCATCATGTGCATTGTTTTGGCCTGTATTTAATGCTCAGTTCTATATTGGTATCAGCCCTTTCGACATTTATTCACACATGTTCCCTTCTCTGTCTTACCTAACCTCTGACTCCCTCACGTTTGAGGTAATTTCCACTTTTGGTAGGACCACCTGATATATTTATGTCATGCAAATAAATGCAGTCATTCTATGTCTCTCTCTTTCCTTCTGACTAATTTCACTCAACATGATCCTTTCCATGTCCATCCATTTATAGGCAAATTTCATAACTTCATTTTTCCTAACAGCTGCATAGTATTCCATTGTGTAGATGTACCACAGTTTCTTTATCCAGTCATCAGTTCTCGGGCATACTGGTTGTTTCCGGGTTCTGGCTATTGTGAATAGTGCTGTCATAGTCTAATTTTTAAAATATTGTTTAAGTGATTACTAACCAACTAAATTTACAACTATGATGCTTTGAAAACTAATGCATCAAAAATTTAGAAAATAGGGGGCGGAGCGAGCCCAGCAGTAAGGTGTTTGCCTTGCACCCGGCTGGCCTGTGCTGGCCCGGGTTCGATCCCTGGCATCCCATATGGTCCCCTGAGCACCGCCAGGAGTAATTCCTGAGTGCAGAGCCAGGAGAAACTCCTGAGCATCGCCAGGTGTGACCCAAAAAAAAAAAAAAATTTAAATATTTACTCTTTCCTATATTCAATGAGAACATCTGACACTAAAGAATTCCTTATCTCTCTTCCTCTTCTTTTTACTCTCCCTCTTCTCCCTCATGACTTGTTTTCAGGGGCCTCTCCAGCAATGCTTTGGTGCCAGGGGACCATTCCTGGTGATACTCTGCCGACAGAGGAGGACTAATGGATTGGACTCAATGTGTTGAAGCAGTGCACTCAGTCTAATGGCTCTGGGGGCTACCTAGGCCACTACTACAGTGCACAGAGCAGACCATATGGAGCCAGCGTTCAAACTCAGATCCTTGTGCACAACAGAGCATTTTATCAATCCTTTGAACTATCTACCTGATCCCTTTTTTAATCTCTGATACCTGATCCGTGTTTTGAATCTCTCCATGCCTTACCAAAATATACTAAAATTTTCATACACAATAGAGAGTATTGTGCATTGACTACCTTTCAACAAAGCAAGGCTGCATTTACCAATTCAAATATAGTTACATAACATCTAATCACTGCTTATTAATTTTTTATTTATTTTTGGGACACTGGGTCAAATAAATGAAGGAATAGAAATTAAAAGTATCTACTGGAAACCATTACATCCTTCTATCACTGTATCACTGTCTTCCCGTTCATCATCGATTTGCTCGAGCAGGCACCAGTAACATCTCCATATGACCCGTCTCATGCAAGTAGAGCCCAAGGGCATCTGCTTGCTCCAGGAACATAAAGAGCCTCACACCATTCCATCAGGTCATGGGAATGAGGTCTAAAATTGCTACTGGTATCTGGCATATCAAATATGACACGGGTAGCTTGCCAGGCTCTGCTGTGCGGGTAACTTTTATATCAAAAGATATATCAAATTATCAGCCTCTGGACATTATCAAACCTATGGATTTCAACCCAAATAACTAACATACTATAAGAATGGAAAGCATCATCAATTTAAATAAACTTTTTAATAATTTTTTTTTTTACAATTACAAAGATATACAATTAATAAGTTCATATTTGGGTTTTGGTCATACAGTATTCCAGCACCCATCCCGCCACCAATGCCCATCTCCCACCACCAACTCCCTGGTTCCCTACCCCCTCCCCCAACCCTCCTCCATGGCAGGTTCTTTATTTCTTTCCCTAAACTTTTTGGCGAATACAAAGGGTTGTTATCTTAAAATTTCATATATTCTTCTACAAATACATATAATTGGATTCAAATTCTAATTATACTTTTACTCAGAAATTATTTTCCACACAATACAGCCAGGCCTAATTGAAATATTAAAAGTACAATTAGTTAGGCATACTAAATTTGACGTATTCAGCATATTGATATATTCACTTTCTTTGGAGGATAAGAAACTTATACCTCTTATGTGAAAACTTATTTCTTATAGTCACACAGGAATATTTTTGTTCTAACATTAAAATGTGTCTTGAAACATTTATTCCTGACTTTTAAATTTTTCTCCTTCTGCGTGACAGGCGAGAATTCTACCATTGAACCACCCATGCATCCAAATTTTTCTCCTTCTGATACATAGACATAAATATCATTATAAAGCAACTTCAGTCCCTGAGTATCATGAGGTGTGATAAAAAAAAACAACTAAAAAGGAACTGCATATACAGAGGAAATTACAGAGACAACATACGTACCCATGAAAACTTTGGGATGAGGGCGTGGCAGGAGTGTAAAGGGGCACATTGTACTGGGAAATGTGCATCGGTAAAGGTATGAGCGTTGGGACATTGTGTGACTGAAACCCAATCATGAACAGCATTCTAACTATGCATGGTGACTCAATAAATAGATTTTTAAAAAAGGAAAAAGAAAGCTTTCAAGCTCACAAATACCGAGAAGACCCTAAGTGTACAAGTTTAAGCTCATCTTCAGCATGGATAAATTCTACAAAAATTAAAAAACAAAATAAAAAAAGAAAAGTCAGTAGAGATTTTGATTTCCAAGGGGGAGATTCATTTCCAGAATTTCCATTAGATCAAAAGCCCAGTTTTGATCTTAAAAAAAAAAAGTAAAGCATAACAACAACAACAACAACAACCCCCACAAAAAAAAAACCAGGAAAAAAAATGACCTTTTAAAAAGGTTGAAACACTGTACAACTGAAACCCAATCATGAACAGCTTTGTAATTGTCTATCTCATGGTAATGTAATAAAGTATTTTAAAAAAGTAAAAAGTAAACCAACACATAAGGACCCAAAAAAAGAACAAACAGATCTACTACACAAATACTTTAAAGCAACTGTATTAAAGATTTCCAAAGAACTAAAGAGTCACAAAAGGTAAAGAAAGTTATTTATAAACAACTTTAAAAGATTAAAACATCAATGAGGAGAGGTTTTAATTCTAGAGTTGAAAAAGAGATTCTAGAGTTGAAAAGTACAACTGAAAGAAAAAATCATCTACAGGTATTCAAAGATAGATTTCAGAAGGAAGAAGAAGCAGCAAACTTGAGAGTACAATTGAAATCATCAATTTCAAAGAAATGAGAGAAAAGTAATGAAGAAAAGTAACCAGAATCTGATGTACCTGTGATAATTAACCAAATAAACCAATATGTGCAACGTGGAATTCCCAAACAGTGAATGAAAGAAATTCCTGAGGAAAAGTAGTGAAAGCCTCAAAATAAAGTGGTGGAACACAAAAAAATAAAGCCATCCAAAAAAATCCCAATGAAGTCTAAAAGAATGAACTCAAATAAACCCATTTTGAGACAAGATCAAACTGTGGGAAGACAAGGACAAACAAGAAGGGAGAAGTGATTCATGATATACACAGCAAACTCCAAAAAAAATATAATCAGCAAATTTATTAATAGCAATCTAGGAGGTCAAATGGCATTAAGTATTCATATAAAAGGAAAATATTTTCAATCAAGAATTCAATATCTACAAAATTGTCCTTCTAAAGTAAGCTACAGAGTGACTGAGCACTTAGCTTGCACACATGAGGGCCCTCAATCTTTAACATGACTAGACTATAAAAATTAAAAACTTAACAAAAAATTAAGCTAGAAATTGAGGTATTTCCAGATAAAGATAACTTGAGAAATTCATTACAGTTGAACTTGTTCTTCAAGAACTCCTAGAAAGAGTTGAAATGAAAAGAGTGCAGATCCAGGAGTAACCCCTGAGCATTGCCAGGTGTGACTCAAAAAGCAAAAAAAAAAAAAAAGATACCAGAAGCCCTGTGAAGAAAATAAGTACCTCAGCAATGGAAATGCTGGGCTATTATAAAAAACTAAAGTAATGCTAACAATGACCCAAATGCCATTTTTGTTTTGTACGTGATTTAAGAGACTAAGGAGTTTAAAAATCAATTAATCTAAGATTTAGTATCATGACTTTTGTTTATAAGTCCATATATTGTTTTTACATAGGTTAATGTATCAAAATTATAAATAGATAAATAAGCACAAATAGAATATATATGTATATATATATATAGTCATTGTATTACTGTCTTCCAGTTCATCATCGATTTGCTTGAGCGGGCACCAGTAATATCTCCATATGTCCTGTCTCATGCTAGTAGAGCCCAAGGGCATCTGCTTGCTCCAGGAACATAAAGAGCCTCAAACCATTCCATCAGGTCATGGGAATGAGATCTATAATTGTTACTGGTATATTTTTAAGGAATGTTATAGAACATTGAAATGGAATATTATCCTTCAAAATGAAATTTCAAAATTGCTACAACATGCATGAACTTGAGGACATTGTGGCCTTTGAAATAAGCCAATCACAAGTGGCAAATACTCCATGTTTCAACTTGTTTAAAATAGCTAGAGTAACCAAAATAAGAAGCAGAATGGTGGTTGCAGGCATGAAGAGGGAGGGGTTTGGGAAGCTAATTTTACTATGTTTAAAGTTTCAAATCTGCAGGATAAAAAGAATTCCAGAGACAGATGGTGGTAAAGATTACACAATACAAACACACTTAATATCACTTAACTGTATATTCAAAAATATGGTTAAGTTGGTAAATTTTATGTGTAATTTTACCACAATAAAAAAAATTTAAAGAATGGATTTTCCCTCTAGGTTTTTAACAGCAACAAATTTTTCTAAAAGGTTTTATATGATTAATTATTCTCTGAATTTAAGAAGGAATAAAACTCAAACCACAATAAAGCAAGCATCATGTCATTTTTCCTCTGAGGTACCAGTAAAGAGTCATTTAAATTACATCTAAAGAGTCATTTAAAATAACCTCACATTATCTATAGTTGAGGTAAATGTTACATTTTCATAGTATGCAAAATATAAATTAGCAATCTCATTATTTTTATTTACTTCAGAAAGAACATGGGGAAAAAAAGGAAAATACAAGCACATGTAAATGATTTTGTTTATGTGTTGTTTGGACTTTGGAAGTGCAGTGTTTCAAATCTGAGTCCAATCAAGAAAAAAACAAAAAGAAAGAACACCCTTTGAACCATGGAAAGATTCAAACTTTACATATTTATGTATTTGTTCTAAATTTTTTTCTAAATTTTTCTAACTGGTTTCATTTGTTCACTTTATATAGGGGAGAAACTAAAAGTGAGAACATACATGGAAAAAATTAGTTTATATTTCCTTAGTATATATTCTGTCTTTAAGTGTTCACATCGTTCAACTAAGTACTTTCTAAAATAAACTGGAAATAATATCATTTTGTAAAGGGAAACTTCCTTGGGAACAGCAATTACAATGGAGAGAAGGGACTGTGGCTCGGGTCCTCAAGACTTTTCTCATGTACGTTTTGCATTCCATTCCCATGCAATGACTTTATAGAAAGGATAACTATTTGGAGCAAAAGGTTTTCTTTGGAGAGAGAAAAATTAATGAGAACACAAAAATCTACCATATTCTCGCTGAGAAATCTTATCCTGTGGGTTATGAAGTTTTTGGTTTTGACTTCTTGAATTTCTAACTAGAACTTTCTTCCTATAAACTGGATAAGTTTTATCAGAACAGCATAAAATTACTCACTGAAAGCTCTCTGGGGAAAAGAAGGAATGATCTTTCCCAATGAAGACAAGAGTGATAATGAGAATCGAATGTGAAGCAATCAAACCCATGGCAATGCATTTTCTAGGGAAACATTTCATTATTTTAGTTAAAACCTTATCTAATGAACTGTCAGAGTCATGATTTAGCATGTAACAGAAATTGGTTTTGGATATCCTTTGGGTAATAAAATATCTGAGCTTTTCACCATTCCACTTCTTAACATAGTATCACTTAATTCACTCATCATTCAAAACCAATTATTGAGTGTCTACTATATTGTGAGGTGCTATATTTCTTGCGATCTCAAAGAGCTGGACAGGAAAAGCAAGGGCAGTGGCACCAAGTCATAGGAGTCATGAGGGGCCTACGTGCACAGATCAATGGGACCACATGGGGGGCAAGGGTAGAAGGAGTGTGACTTGCTTTTAGCAAAGGCAAAAGACTTTGGAAATTATCCCAAGCAAATCTATTTGAAGAAGTAATGGAAAAAGAGAAATGAAGGCTTTCAGACTGCAGGAAGAAACATGGATAAAGAAGAGAGAGGTTGGAAGGGGAAATATTTGCTTATCAGAGACAGAGAGAGAAAAAAGAAGAAACAGGGCTACCTGCTATTGAGGCAGCCTGGGGGTGGGCGGGAGGGGGTGGGGTACATTGGTGGTGGTGATGGGGCACTGGTGGAGGGATGGGTGCTGGAATACTGTATTACCAAGAACCAATTATGAACACCTTTGTAATTGTATGTCTCACGGTGGTATAATAAAATATTAAAAAGGGAAAAAAAAGAAATATTTGCTTATCAGATGTGAGAGATGAGAGAAGGATGGATAAAGAAAAAGGCAATCTCATTTCCCTCATACATGTATCTTTACTAGACAAATTTTAGAGAAACTCTAAGGAGAGAACAATTAACCCCCCACCAAAAAAAAAAAAAAACAGTGCATGGTCCTTGTCCTAGAAACTTCATGTTTAATGAGTACGGGTGTGGGCTGGGGATGAGTGCAGAAAAATTTCTAAAAGCAAAGACAATTGTGATATTATGAGGCACACTAAGAAATATGTTCTTGATTTGTTTTTTTCTGTTTTTAACACAGCTTCTAGGAAGTTTGAGAGAGAAAGTGCATGAGTGAGTTGTCTTTTGTTATGTTAATGCAGTGACTTTTTGTGTGCCCCAGCTTTGAAGCTGGTTGCCAGTGATGCCATCCAGGTCCTTAGAGGGTTCATTCCAAGCCACCCTGGCCTCCGTGGAGGGGGATGGGGGGTGGGGGCGGAGGGATCTTAGAGACTGACTTCAATGGCTAATGATTCATGATGTACCATGTATGTGCGTCCATGTGTAATGAAGCCTCCAAACAAGCCCAAAAAGGTGGAAGTTCTGAGAGCTTCCAAGTTGATGCCATGTGAGGATTGGGAGCAATGGTTTTACTGGAGAGAACAGGGAAGTTCTTCATCTTTCCCCATACTTCACCCAGTATATCTCCTGGCTGTGTTTTTCTGAGTTACATCCTTTGTAATGAAGTGGAGATGTATGTAAAATGTTTCTGAGTTCTATAAGCAACTCTACCAAATTACTCAAACCCACAGAGGGGCTTGTTAGGACTGCCAGTCCAAGGCCTTTGGTCAGAAATTTAGGTGACAACCTGGAATTGAAATTGGTGTCTGAGTGCATTGGGCAGTCTTGTATAGGATCTGATGTGACTCCCCAGGTAAACAGTGTCAGAAGTTTGTTGAGTTGTACAACTGGCTGGTTATTTGGTGCTGTAGGGAAACACCAAGCACATGTTGGAACTGGGTCACAGAAACCTTTATCAATGAATTAAGGCAGAGCAGGATTCTTAGAGTAATAGTTGGTACAACAAGGAAACCTGGACAATTCTACCTGGGCTCCAAGTAATCAAAGGTGTAGGTTCCTAGCACCACACGTCTCCCTTCCTGCAGCTAAATCCAGAGATCTCAGTGCATAAACCCAGGTTTGCTTCACAATCCTCCTAGCTCCTACAGTCAGCCAG
Organism: Cryptotis parvus; assembly: GCA_021461705.1. NCBI lineage: Eukaryota > Metazoa > Chordata > Mammalia > Eulipotyphla > Soricidae > Cryptotis > Cryptotis parvus. The sequence continues at coordinate 91,480 of JAJIBD010002593.1, read as the reverse complement.
AGTTGGCACAAAGATAAATTTCATTTGCTTAGCAGCTTACAGATCTTTAAAATAAAAAAAAGATGGATGAGGGAGGGCTATAAGCCATGAAATGAAAAAGGAGAAGCCTGAGGAAAGGTCTGAACCTGGTTCTGCTACGTTGAGCAAGAGAAGGAAGGGCTGCGAAAGAAGGACCGCCTGCCTTGGCCCCGTCAGTCCCTTGTCCAAACTCTCTTCCGGAAAAGAATTCCAAGGCCTCTGAGACACATCTCTGATTCCAGAGCAAAACCAGAAATGAGAGAGAGGTTCAGCAAAGCAGAGAAAGGGCCCACAGGAAAAGGCTGATGCTGCTTGAGTGGGGATAAGGAGAAAGCAAATCACAAAATTAGTTTGAATGGGAACAGGGACAAGTAGGGCCCTCTGGGGAAAGAAGCAAGGCTTCCTTGTTCCTCAATATAAAACAATCTCAGTATTGCACGGGAAGGAGAATGAAATGCTCATCAATTACAGAAAACTAGATTGACTTATTTAAAATGCAGCAATGTTTGCCAAAAACAGATGGAAAACAGAAATTCAAAACAAGGTGAGGTCATTTACAAAACCCAGCCCTGCCACTAAACTCCCAGTAACTGCCAATTCTCCAACATCAGCATGGTACTATTGGGGTGGTGGTGAAGGGGGTGAGAGGAGGAAGCAGAGAAAGCCAAGTGATGGTCTACAGATTCTTTCTTTCCAGTATCGGGCAATAGCTCTCTTTAGTGCTATCAATTAGAGTCCATCAACTGCTAACCTACATCCTTGTGGGATTCAGGATTTTTTCCCTGTACGCCAACTACAGATGCATATTTGTTTATCTTATATCCTGCAATTTATTACAAAAATCAGATGAAATCAGCCAAACACTGGTAATATTCAAGCCTGAACTTGAGTGATCATTCTCTTTCTATAATACTGGAATTGAGTTTCTAAAATTTGAAGTAACCTTGGAAATATCTTTTCATCTTTCCCAAGTTTCCTGATGGAAAAAGTCAAATCCAGAAAACTCAGCTAACTTACCTTAGTTTAGAGAGCACGTTAGTAGCAAGACCAGAGCTAAAGTTCAGTACTTCTGACATTTGTTACACTAGAAAATTGAAAATAATGAAAAAGAACAAAGCTTATACTGATGGAAAGTATCCATACCATAAAGAGGTACATAGTTGTTATATTGCTTTAATAAGATCTACTATGTGATGACTCAACTAAAATAACAGGAATGATAAACATGCACAAACATTAATCACAAACCAAATTTCTGGGAGAATCAGAAAAACGTTAGTGATTGCAGAATTTTCAAAGGAGCAATTTAAATTAAAAGAATGTGGGCCCTGTTACTTTAATCATCAACATGATGGAAACTTTTTTGTCCAGGAACTGTCAATTTGAACAACAAGTCACTATTCAATTATTCAAATTTGAAATACAAAGCACTGATTTCTTCTACAGTAGGATTAAAAACTAAGACATTACAAATTATGGGAAGATGGCTATAATCAGTTATTCTTAGTTTCTTTTCTTCATTTCTTTGTAATGAGTTGTTCAAATTAGGACAAACAAAACATGGTTTTCAGAAAGACAGATGTGAAAGAGTCTAGAAACAGAAAAATAAGAGAAATTAGTGCTGTTATTTTCTAAGTTAGAGAAAATAACTAAGTATATTTTTTTGCTTTTTGGATTATACCCGTGATGCCAGGGATTAATTCTGGCTCTTCACTCAGGAATTACTCCTGGTGGTCCTGGGTGGACCATATGGGATGCCCAGAATCGACCCCAGTTGGCCATGTGCAAGGCAAACACTCTACCCACTGTGCTATCACTCCGCCCCTGATTTGTTTAAACTGTATCCTTACTAAGAAAGTATTAAGTTGAGAGGCATCTGAAGAATACCTGAGGAATACCTGAAGAATGCATTAGAATTTCATGGTGGCTCCAAGGCCATCATGGCTCCAAGAGACCATCTTCAGAGGCTCAGTTCTCCAGATCTCTGTACTTTTATTCTGCACTGCCATTCTCAGCATCTCTCAGTGTCTCAGCTTCTTCAGCAGGCTGCGGGAGCAGGGAAGGGAGTCAGGGGACATTGGTGGCGGGAAATTTGCAATGGTGGAGGGATGGGTGCTGCAACATTGTGTGACTGAAACCCAATCATGAGCAACTTTGTCAATGTCTATCTCATGGTGTTATAATAAAAAACAAACAAATTTTTAAAAACCCAGAAACTTCCATTGACTTCTTAGATCTTTCAGTGAATGACTGAAGAGGAGGTTTTGTTGATTTTTTTTTGAGTGGGGAGATTTTTCTCTACTGGGGGTGCCATGCCCATCAGTGCTTAGGGATTACTCCAGGCTTGATTCTGGGGGAAAGGGTGTCACTCATGGCATTGCTTGGGATATATGCTGAGATGTGCTCAGGGCTCAAACCCCGGGGCTCCGGCATGCAAACCAGCCACTGAGCCAGTTGCTATCTCCAGTTCATTAACACTTTAAACATTTCTGTGAGAAGTTCATGCATGAGATGTGGGGCTGGAGCGATAGTACAGTGGGTAAGGTGTTTGCCTTGCATGTGGGCAATCTGGGTTTGATCCCTGGCAACCCGTATGGTCCCCCAATCCCCATCAGGAGTAATTCCTGAGTGCAGAGCCAGGAGTAACCCCTGAGCATTGCAGGGTGTGACCCAAAAAAAGGAAAAAAAATAAGTTCATGAGATGCTTCTCTTCTTCTATAATTTCAGTGTATTGTGGTCAGGATGCTCTACAGCAAGTAATTTCACTGAGTGGCAGGATGGAGGAAAGGAAAAACCCTGAGCCAGCCAGGAGTGATCCCAGAACACAGAGCCAGAAGTAAGGCCTTAGCACCACTGGGTGTAGCTTAGGGCTACAACCCCCTCCAAAAAAAGAGAGAATTTTAGAACTTGTGATGACTTATACACAATCATACTGACTTTGTAATCATGTAAGAAACGAGATAGATGGCTAAAAAGGAAAACAGCAATATCACTTTACAAATAATTTTGTTATGTCCAAGAACTGATCAGAGGTCTTAAGAATGAGACTGTATAGCAAGGAAGAGCAGTTAGGTCAGATTGAAATAAGAGAAAAAAAATTGTCCCAACATCCAGATGCCTGCTGAGGAGTATTGCCACTGAGCTGGAGACCTGAGAGAAGAACTGGGTTGGTGGGATATATGATCACTGCCATTGTGCACATTGTGTGTTGAATATTTTTCAGCATATATGTTAAGCACTGTACTCATTTTCTGTATACTATTTCATTTAATTATATCATTAGCTCTGTTACTGTTTTTATGAAGGTAGGTATCCCTAGAAGTGCTGAGACTGATAGGTGTTCAGTCCCAGTGGGGCTGAGAGACCCTGTACTATTGAATAATTCCATTTTCAGAAGATAAAACTACTTCTGAGGGAAATTATAAAATGTATCCACTTCAGAGGGCTGCTTATTAGTATAATAGTTTTAAGTTTTTAGCTAAAATTTTATTTGGTTTATCATACTATTAATTTCTCATGTACATGATTCAACACCCTCCCTTTCCAAGGACGCTAAGACCCTTCCCTCACAAGTTCCCACTCTCCCCCCCCACTCAACTGCCCACACCAACTCATGTGTGTGGGTCTGCTTCCCCATTATGTTGCCTTTGGGTCTTTCTTGCTCCCTGGCTGTGTATTATCTTTAAGTCCCACGTATGGGAGAAATAGTTCTTTATCTGTCCCTTTCCTTCTGACATGCTGAGTGAAGCATGATTATTCTCTAGTTCCATCCATGTTGCTGCAAATTTCATAACTTTGTTCTTCTTAGAGCTGTATGATATTGCATCGTGTCTGTATACCACAATGCCTTGATCCATTCACCCATTGTTGGGCATTTGGGTTGTTTCCACACTTGGCTATTGTACTAAGTGAAATGATGATAGTAAGTGTGCAAATATCTTTTGAATGAATGTTTTTGTATTTCTGGGATAAATGCCAAGAAGTGATATTGCTGGGTTATGTGGGAGTTCCATTCCCAGTTCTTGGACAAATCTCCATACTACTGCCTTCCAAAAATGCTGAGCCAGACGGCATTCCCACCAACAGTGAGTGACTTTCCTTTCTCACCACAAATCAACCCACCAACACTGGCTGTTTCCTGATTTCTTAATATGGTCATTCTCACAGGCACAAGATGGTACCTCATTGTTGTTTCAGTCTGCTGCATTTCTTTAATTATGAGTGACAGCACTTTTTATAGCTGTTGGCCATCAGCATGTCTTCTTTAGGGAAGTGTTTGAGTAGGACAGAAAAGTAAACCCTGATTTATAGTATAATAAATAAGTATTTATTATACCTTATAATAAATTATAAGGTAATAATTATTATTATAGTTCATTCTAGAAGGCCATGGAAGATGGAACAAGATGGGCTTAGAAAAGGAAACTGATTTCACTCTTTTAAAATTCTCATTCCTTAAATGTCGAAAGGGCTAATACTAACCTAGAACTGAGCATTAAATACAGGCAAAAAATGCATGATGGCCTCTAAGTGTATGTAGTGCAATCCATAATGTATAAGAGAAGGAAAAGAGAGAGACGGAGAGAGAAAGAGATAAAGAACCTGTCATTTAGGCAGGCTATGGGAGGGAGGGAATGGGGGCATTGGTGGTGGGAAATGGGCACTGGTGGAGGGCGGGGTGCTGGAACACTATGTGACCGAAACCTGTAAACATGAACAACGTTGTAATTGTATATCTCACTGTGGTATAATAAAATATTTAATTAAAAATGCCATTTAAAATAAAAAAAATAAAATTCTCATTCCTTTCAGTTATAATTTCAGGACTGAAAATTATATATTATGATGAAAATAAATATCTTGGAGTGAAGATGTGAAGAGAACTGTCTTTTGTTCTTTTGGCTGATTTTTTTTCTTTTTGGGTCACACCTGGCGATGCTCAGGGGTTACTCCTGGCTCTTCACTCAGAAATTACTCCTGGTGGTGCTCGGGGACCATATGAGATACCCGTTGACCGCATGCAAGACAAACAACCTACCTGCTGCTCTATCACTCCAGCCCTGGTTTGATTTTTTGATTTCTTAATCACACCTGGCTCTCTGCTCACGGGTAACTCCGATGGTGCTCAGGGAACCACATGCAGTGCTGAGGATCAAACCAGGCTTGGCCACTTGCAAAAGACAAGTGCCTTACTCCCTGTATTATCTCTCTGGCCCCAAGGTAATTGTTTTTAAATCTTCCGTACATAGACAAATCAAATTCAACTGAAATTAAGCCCATTCATATAGACTATGCCTTAATTTCTACAGCTTTAATGAAGACAAATATGATTTGTAAAATAATATATATTTAAATATTTCTTTATTTTTAATCCAGTTTTTTCTTATATTGTTTTTTACTATTATGTACAAAGACAATTATATAACAATCAGGCATTTAAATGAATAGCTATCTGTATAGGTAGGTGCCAATAAAGAAATGAAATAGAATAACTGAGCATGCTGACTTTTATAGCAATGATTTGGAGTTTAGGTGTGTCCAAACCTGGAAAATCTTTGAGTATCATAATCAAGATAGGAAGACATACAAAAAAAATTGAGAGAGGCTGTGGGGATAGTACAGTGGTTTGGGTGCTTTGCTTGGCTAACTCCTGTTCGGTTCCCTGAGCACCAGCAAGAGTGATTTCTGAGCACAGAGTCAGGGAGGAGTACACCCTGAAAATAGCCAGTTGTGGCCAACACACCTCTCCACCAAAAATCTTACAGTATTTATGTTGCCTTAAATTTGATAACTGTTTTATCAAATCTCTGATTTCTAAGCACCTCATACAGAACAATCACTAAATAATATGTTTGAAATTTACTAGTTATTTAGCTATCATTGGTCTTGTCTTAATTTTCCTTAATATCTGTGGTGCAGGCATATGTTTTAACAAACACGTTTCCAAATATTTCATTTTGAAAACCAAAATTCTTTAAAAGTGATTATCTTTATCTTAATGCTAACACATTTTATGAATATTTAACAAACAGAAGACATATGCAAAGGAGTAAATACATATCCTCAAACTAGTTATTATAAGTGCCATTCATGGTACCTTAGAGTCACACCACTTTGTGATGAATCTTTGTATTCATCTAGCATTAAAATTTTCTCCGGGACAGAGGAGGGAACCTGGGGACATTGGTTTTGGGAAGGCTACACTGGTGGAGGGATGGGTGCTGTATGACTAAAACCCAATCATAAACAGCTTTGTAACTATATACCTCATGGTGGTATAATAAAAGTTAAAATGATAATAAAATTAAAAAATTCTCTAAATGCTCTCCTTTGCTTCATTACTATAATATAAATCTGTACGTTCACCAATATTTTAAATTCATTTAGAGTATTTGACTTATCCCTTAGAAACAAAATATTAACACACAACTGAGAGCAAAGTTAGTATACACAGGACCACCTTGAACCATCTAAAGCCACTTTATCACTTATGTATGAAATTTATTTCTTGCCACTATTTTTCCATTTCAGTTTACTTTCGGACTCTGCGAACATGATCCTTACTATATTTTGCAACATCCTATATACCTTCCCAAATTGGCCAGAAGACCAAATTCAACTCTTTGACCACATCTAAGCTTACAACAATATGTTTCAAATGAATGTCTCCAAACACTGCAGACTTACAGCTTGCTTTTATCCCAGCAATTTTATAGCAATATTGTAAAGCGATGACTTCAATTTCATATAATCATGCTTGGCACAGATAGCAACTCTTATGCAGACCTATTTAATTTCACCTTTTTGGAAATTATGTAAATATCATATATCTCTTTTCTAAATTTACCACCACAGTGTTACATTACTGACCTCATCTTCCATAGACCACACAAAGCATCAACCTTAGCATATGTCTTTTTGCACTTAGCTCATGTGGTGAGCACCTGAAACTACTCTTAAAACTTACCACCCACTCTTTCTCCTGCTCTGCCTCTTGCTTTTAAATCACGCTAGTTAATTTTTGTGGAGACTTGGCTGACAAGCAGGAAGTAATGTACCATGTGGGGCTATGATTACAGAAGTGCAAGGGTAGGTCAGTAAGATTTTCACAACCTGAATATTTATGGTAGGTGCTGAGGATGACTAGAATGAAGTAGAACCCAAGCAAAAGACTGTTTCTAAAGCACTGAGCATTTTCCTTTGGATTTAAATCCATATTGTGGTATGATTAATAATATAATTTCTAGACTCAGGTAGACCTGGCTGGTGCTTTTACATTACTACTTCTAAGTTGAGAAACCTTGGGAGACTTATTCTCCTGAGCCTCAGTTTCCCATTGGGAAAGTGACAGAAACTGTGCCTATGACACAAATATATTATGAAGATTACATGAAAAAAATCAGATAAAGCCCACCATAGAGCCTGCTTTACTGTAGCTTCCCATAAGGTACAGATATTATCATTATTACTATTGCTGCTATTGGTTATTTTAGAGAGAGATCTTTATGATTAGAAAGACCTTGAGTAGAAAGACTGGGTCCCAAACAGAAGCAAACCACATTATAGCCAAATAGCAAATAATTTTGGACAATTTAAAATTCACTTTTAGAAAAATCATCATTTTGATGAGTATTCTGTTTCCTTCCTTTCCCTCCTCCCTCCCTCCTCCTCCCTCCCTCCCTCCTTCTCCCTCTCCTCCCTCCCTTCCCTCCCTTCCTTCCTTCCTTCCTTCCTTCCTTCCTTCCTTCCTTCCTTCCTTCCTTCCTTCCCTTTTCTTCCACCCTCCCTCCCTTTCCTTCTCTTCCACCCTCCCTCCCTTCTTTTCCTTCCTCCCATTCACACTTCAGTTAGAGATAATGGGTGGGTGGTATACCTGTCCTAGCAGTTCAGGTTTAAGGTAAGGCACCCTCTGGACAGAACAACAAGTGACCCTCAAATCACGTTTGTGAGATACAGAGAAAGACATGCAGACAGGGGAAGATGTGCACACTCCACAAACACTATGGCCTTAGCCTGAATCAAAGACTATCGTTTCATCACCCTTGGACTTGGATCGAAAGGATTCTATTTGAAGGGACATGCTATCAGTTCATACATATTTATGAATTGTATGCCTTGTGCTTGTTTGCCACCTTCTCCCCTTGTACACTATTGTTATAATCAAGAGCTACCACTGACATGAAAATAGCAACAGTTAAGCAGATGCATGATACTGCAAGAGTGAGTAAGTTCAACTCTGCTGCTTAACTAACGTTAGAATCCTGAGCAACTTTACCCTCTTGATGCCTGAGTGTCTATTATCATGGTTTTAACAGTCCTACCCACCCAACATGGTAAAAGGCCACCCATCACAGTGCCTAGCACTGTGCCTCGCATGTATGCTCTATATGTTTTGGCTTTCTATTATGCCACACTAAATTTATATCTAACATTGATGCAGACAAACACACATAAACGCAAAAGAGATTATCCTTTTGCATATCACTGACTTTGGTGATCACTTCTGTTTCCCAACAGTTTTGGGAAGCAGGTCAGGATCCCCTTTTGCCCAAGGGGACCGGCAGCCAGTGGACGGGATGAAGACTAGTAAATATAGCAAAGTTCCAAAGCGGCTTTTACTCACACCACTTCTAGCATTACAACCCAAGGACAGGAACACCCCAACTTCCACTTCCTAGCTGGACCTAGGCCATCTGTTTAGGTCAGGATCCTTTAGCCAAGATGACCACTGCACCTGGAACCATGTGCTTGGGCCCAAACAGGCAGAAAGGAATCCAAACTGCAGAGAGCCTACCCAGCAGAGAGCAGAGCCAGCAGAAAGAGTGAAAGGAAGAAGGCTGCTTCTTTCATATCCCTGTTGGTCTGACCCTGCCTACAACAGGTCTCTGTCAAGGCCAATTCCATCAGGTTCAGGTTCGCTTGCCCAAAAAGAACGCACCTCATCCCGACCATTGAAATGTGAATTTGCCAGAGTAGGGTCTTACCTAGGTATTTTGTAGAGGTGGGAGAAGGGTATTCAAGATGAAATGTATCTCAGGATTAATATAAAAGGCATGGATCTATACCATGGATATTCTACAGCCAGATTATTTATTTCTGCAAACTTCCATGAGATCCTTATCTGCAGGGTTCTGGGTACTAGCCTCTAGATTTATTGGAGAGCCACACTGGCTTAGCAGGAAGCAAACAGCATTTCTCTCTGATTTAATTATGATTCACTTGATCACTTGATATCCCATTATTCATTGATTTGCTCAAGCGGGCGCCAGTAACATTTCCATTTGACCCTATCACGTGCCAGCGGTATGTGATAGGGTTATATTAATTATGATTATATTATTTAAAAGATCCAATGCAGCCAAATAGATACTGGCAAGACTTGTCCATTCCCACAGGGGAATCTGTGGTAGAATGAGAGGAAATATTTATAGCAGCCATCACAGAATACATGGTAAGATACTCTGCCACATAGTCACAGATCCAAACTGTTTTCCTGCCCCTATCTACAATGTAATCTTCAGGAGATAGCTCCGGCAAGATGCAGAGGCTCTGGGCAGCCATGACCAGGTTGTGTACTCCAAAAACTGGCATGGCTTTGGGGGAAATGTGCACGACATAGTAATCTACAAAGAATTATACTCAGCTCTTCTCAGGATCAGCACTGCCAGGAATTTAGAAATTTAAAATTCCTGTTTGGGAACACAAAAGCACTATCAGTGCTCTACTGTCATTTTACATTATGGAATCAAACACAGGCTGCAATATAGTAAAGTGAATGTTTAAATTTTATCCTGAGAATTACACACACACACACACACACACACACACACACACACCTTCTACCTAACCTCAATATGGAATATAAATTATATAAATTGGAATGATATCTCTAGAGCTAGAGAAAATTCTCACTGAGAGTAATTAGAATATCCTTCACTGTTCCCAGTGTTTGGTATCAGCTTCTGTTAACAATGTTGGGGAAGATAATCCCATATGCAGCCATGGGGAAAGTAAGCTTTCTTTTCCCTCAAAAAGAAGAACCAGGCATTCCAAGAAGATTACAAATACATTAGGTAAACTAATTATTATTACATAGGGTTTATTTTCCTTGAGAAATTGAATAATGAATTCCCAAAAATAATGACTTCCCAAGAAGAATAAGAACAACAAAAGGACTTCAGCAAAATGGAATATTTTGTGGCATCAAGTCCAGCAGGAATCAATCAAGAGGGCAGCTGATAACGTGGCTATGACTTTATTCCTAAATACTATCCATGTCATTCATAATACTTTGTAACATGATAAGGAAAATCTTAAGTGCTTCCCAGGATATTCTAGAACTTATAAATCATTTATTAGGGGGGGGGCCACACATGATGGTGCTCAGGGCTTATTCCTGGCTCTGTTCTCGGGAGCACTCCTGGCAGGGTTTGGAGGACACAGGGATTAAGCCTGGGTCAGTCATGTAAAGGCAAACACCCTATCCACTGTACTACCACTCTGGCCTCTCATAAATGTTTTAAATTAAATAACAAACATGGCATAACTTGCCTCAAAATATGTATAAAATATTATGTTACTTCATATACTTTGGGTAATACCCTGTGTTATACGATGTCCCTTTATTTCTCAAGAGTGAATAGGAAGTCTTTTATCAAAGAAAATTAATTTAGGGTAATAGAATTTAGATGAAGTATTTAACGATTAATGCCTGGAAGCTTTGAGATACTTTGGCAAGTTTTGAGAATCTAAATTAAGTATTTATTTTACTGAAATTTGTTTGACATTTTATTTCCCTTTAAATATTATAGAATAGAAACTTTTCTATTCTATATAATAGATAATTTCATCTTGCTTTCAAGGTTTCATTAATTTCTACTATAATAATATATCTGAAAATTAACTATGACTCTAATAATAATCGCGTGTACCTGTAAAGCTTGTCTTCATCCACTTACCTCAGAGTTGCTGTGAAAAGTTTAGATTTTTAAGTCAAATCATTTCCTCCTAGATGTCACACATTGTTATATTCATGGAATTCTACCTAGAACTAAAAAGGTAAAAAAGTTACACATACTCTCTCTCACACACACACACACGCACACACACAATAAAAGAAATATTTATTAAATTAACAAAGCCAAACTCCAAATATAAGCTATCTCAGGAAAAGAAGACTGACTTGATGCCATAAGCAGAGGTGAACATGAAAAGAACTTTGCAGTGAGTGAAATATTCATTACGCTGCTCGACATCACCAAAACTGGCACGGGAGATACAAATTGCCATGGTAGAAATGTATAGAGCTACTCTTGAATGAACTCTAAAGAGGGTGCTGGGCTTATCACAGAATTGCCAGGTATCTGAAGCACTGCAGAGTGTTACATAAGAAAGGTATTTTACAAATTCACTTCAAACAGTCAGAATGTTGCTGATTGGAAAACCTGACAAATATAGGCTAAAAGTGGAAGACTATAAACTAATATAATTATTAATAGAATGACTAAAATTGTAAATAAATCATAGAAAAATTAGTGTTATAGCAGAGCAAGACAATACCACATTGTGATGAAGCAACGACTACAATTATTCTTGCTTCTCCACAGCTCTTCTGCTAAATCCAATTCTATTGTAAACTCTTCTCATTACAGAGGTGGAATAAATAGGAGATGACATGGGTAGTTTAAGCAATATGCTTAGTGAGTCAGTCTTCCAAAAGGAGCCACTGTTCCGTGGGCCCCAGGAAATAAAGATTTAGAAGTGATCCTATTTTCCTCTGTTCTTTTCTGAATTTCCTAAATGCTTTGAAATACACACATTTCATTTATAATCCTAAAAAAAATTAATCAGAAATACCCAGAAGGAAAAATTTAAAATGTCACACAAAAACTCCAGCAACATCAAACAAAAATAAAATCATGAATGCTGCCATGTGTGGGTGCAACTGTAGAATCTTTAAAATATGCAATGAAGTGTGGACTAAAATCTTTTCCTATTTTCATCCATGTTCCCATCCCGTCATGGGCATTCTTTATTGCTCCAAGAGCCTTCAAAATGCCTTCAATTAGGACAATCTGTACTCAAATCAAAACTGCTGACCAGGATTCACTAGAATTAATTACTTACAGCAAAACTCAATTTTATAGAATTATATAATTTATATAAATATGCATGTGTTCATATATAGTGACATGTGTTTATGTGCATTTGATGGGATGAACTTTGTCCCCTACAAATTCGTACATGTAAGTCCTAATCCCTATTTCATTTCCACCTTCCCTTCTTCTTCCCTTCCATCCTGTTGCTATTGGTAGTGCTGGGGATGGAACCCAGGGCACTATACTCACAAGGCATGTGTTCTCCCACTTGAACCACATCCCTGTCCCCTAGAACTTTAGAATGTGTCTGTTATTGGAGATAAAGTCTTTTAAAAGGTAAGCAAGTTAAAACAGGTTATCTATGGTGCTCCCCTAATCCAATTCCCAAATGTTCTTGTAAGATGAGGACATTTGGACACAGACAGAGGGAAGGCCATGTGAAAACGAAGATGATGACCAAGGAGAGTTGCCTGAAGAGAAACCACCATGCAGACACCTTCATATCTGTTTCTTACACTACCAGTTATGGGACTTTGCCATGGCAAATAAATACAGAGGTTTTTGTGTATGTGTAGGCTGTGTGTAATTTAAAATACAACTGTTGCTTATATAATCCAGAATTACCCTTATCATGGGAACTACCTTTAACATCTCACATTGTGGATGGTAGAACTTACACTCATCTCAAAAGATTCCTGCAAACTACTGGACTAGATGTCTCCTAGTTTCGATCTCCCATCTCTCCTGAATTCTTCAGTATGAATGTCAATTTAGAATCTACAATTTTTATGGTTATTGTCATGTGCAAACCTACCATAATCTCGGGACTTACCAATAACTTGTCAAAAAATTTTTTAAAATGCTAATGAGAACCCGAAACCTCCCCAAAAAAAACCAAAATAAAAATCAGACTCCATACAAGATAACATTGTGAACGTGGTAGGCTTTATATTCCCAACATTCAAAGAACTTAAAATAGGACTTCACTTATTTCTGTTTGTTTTCATTAAGGAGCTTCAGGGCTACTCCTTGGTGATTCTTAGCCAACCCAGCCAGAAGATCCAATAAAAGTAGGTCCATGCACACACTCAGGCCTTGTGTGTAATGGCTATGATCACCAAGGCCACACCTGGCAGGGCCATGCAGTGCAGTTTGAGGGATCAATTTTAGACCTAGCACATGTAAGACTGGCACCAGCCCTGACCGCTGGGCTTTCTTTCCAATCTGCTACCTCTGTTTTAATGTCCATTAGCCATTTCTAAACCTGGAGGCCCAGTCTACTGCTATGTTTTAATGCAATAATTTGTAATGCCCCTCCCCCACCTCATACCCTGCACTTCCTTCTCCCCTCTCTGTCTCCTGTTCTCAATGCCCTAATGCCCTCTGGTCCTTCTCTGTAGATGCTGCTCTATTCGACTTTTTGGTTCTTCCATCACATAAAGAGGTCTGGCTATCACTGTTTTGGAGCTAGATTCATATGATCAAAACCCCATTTTTGCCTTGAGCAGTTAATCAAACTGTTTTCTTAAAGTTCCTTTCCTAAGAACCAACTGTTAAGAACAGCATGGTGTCATTCCTGCTATATTATATTTAGTCAAGTTATTTTTTGGGGTCACACCCGGCAATGCTCAGGGGTTACTCCTGGCTCTGCACTCAGGAATCACTTCTGGCAATGCTCAGACGACCATATGGGATGCCAGGGATCGAACCCAGGTCGGCCGCATGTAAGGCAAACACCCTACCCGCTGTGCTATCGCTCCGGCCCTATTGAGTCAAGTTATTAAAAAAGAGAGAAGACAATTTTTCAAGTTATTCTTTTACCTGCATTTAAAAAGAACTAGAATCATAAATGGTTCAGCCACTGGCCGAGTCCAACGTAGCTCCTAGGGTGAAGCAGACATGTGGGGGAGGTCTCTCTGGCCGGACTTGGAGGCGGGGATTTGGGCACCTCCCCTCCATGTCAGTGGGCATGGCCACAGGCTTGCTGCCTCGGCAGCCAGCAGAACCAGACAAGGGACAGACCAGACCCACAGCTGTGCCAGTGGGCGGCCACTCTGAGGCCACACAAGAGACTTATATAATAATGAAGGTTAGGATCAGGTCCTTCCCAGGATCTTTCACATTTATGCCCTATAATGATCATTGTTGCCCCTCGAGGTGTTGCAGGTGTGGTTGTGGTGCCCGGCTGAATTGGCAGGTGGCAGAGAGGAGACAGGCTTATCTATGCTCCCAGGGCCCTGCCCTGTGGGCCCTGGATGGTTGATGGTCTGACATAGAAAAAGACTGGCCCCCTGGGATGAACCCAGAGCCATGGCAGAGCCTGGCAAGCTACCTGTGGTATATTCGATATGTTAAAAACAGTAACAATAATGGACCTCATTCCCAATGAATGAAGACGTTACTGGCGAACACTCGAGCAAATCAATGAACAATGGGAACACAACTGACAAGTGAAAAGTGACAATGATCATTGTAGTTGCAACAAACTAGGGAGGTTGATGGGGGATGAGGAACTATAATGTCACACTAGAACTCACTATTGAATTTACAGAGACTTACATCATAAATCGTAAATATCTGTAGGGCAAGTCACAAAGTGTAAGAGAAGAGAGAAATATAGAGACTGAGACAGAGATAGAGAGAGACAAAGAGAGAAAGAAAAGTTGCCTGCTATAGGGGCAGGCTGGGGTTGGGTGGGAGGGAGCGTTGGGACATTGGTGGTGAGAATGGGGCACCGGTGAAGAGCTGGGTGCTGGAACACTATATGACAGAGACCCAATTATAAGCATTCTTGTAATTGTATATATCATGGTGGTATAATAAAAATAAAAAAAATAAAAGGAACTAGAATCAATTATTTAATATCATCTAATATCAATAGATTTCCCTTTTGGGAGACCTCTACGTTTTTACTCAGGCAGAAAATCTGCGGAAAATCTGCAGAAAATTCTTTCAATATTATGTAGTATCATTATAACTTTAACCTACACATATGAACTCTGAAACTTTTTTTTATAAAGTCAACTTGGCTATTGGCAAAGAATTTAAACTAGCATTTGTAAGTGGAGCACTCAAAAACCAAGACCCTTCTACACTTGATAGATTCAGCAAGAAACACAGAAAGACTGAGCTTTGCCTTTATTTGAAAGATCTCTCACACAATTAATGCATGTTGGTACTGTCTGCTCAAAGAATGCCAGTCAATGTGTGGTCTGAGGGAGAAAATGAAAATAAATTCTGATTCATAATTGCTTCTTGGGAAACAGGCAGCTACTGCCACCTGGGGAGGTTCTCTCAGCTTCACTGCACAAAGCCAAATGTGCTCCTCAGATGAATGAGTCCCATTCATGTTTCCCTGTCATAGCCACACAGGAAAAAAGACTTTCAAACTTTCTTGCCATGAAGTCATAAGACATTCCAGATGTGCTCAAGATTCCTTCACAAGGAAGTACAGATTTCACTGCCTTTATGGGAGGTAGAAGAAGATGGACCGAAATATAAATATCTGAAGGTTTTACATGTAACACACTATAAAACTACTTGGGAAATTATGAGTTCTATCCTAAAGGCAGAAAAAATAAAATTTAAACTTTTAGTAAGAAAATAAAACTTTTAGTAAGAAAATACTCTGCCTGAGTAAAAACGTAGAGGTCTCCCAGAAGGGAAATCTATTGATATTAGGTGATGTTAAATAATTGATTCTAGTTCCTTTTATTTAAAATCTTATTTTTAAATAAGATTTTAAAAGAAAATCTTATTTGACTTCGTTAACTGAATACCTTTCCTTAAATATACAATTATTTGATATAGCAAATGCATATGCTGATATGCATTTGCTATATGAGCGAGGAAAAAATACATTTGACATATGAAAATGACCCAGACAATTGTGGAGCTTATGAACTAGATGCTGAAGATACAGCCAATATTCATCCACTGCACTAGCACTATATAAAACTATTGAAAAAATTCAGAAAGTTTGGGGTTAATCAATCACCATAATGAAACTGTGAGAATTGTTTTTGAATGTCTAATTTCTGTTTAATATATATCCATCTGACATTTTTATGGTATAGTTACTAATCAGCAGTGTCCTAAAACAAAATAAATTAATCCTGGAAATAGAAGTTTCAGGAAGTATCTACTGAAATTTCAGGTCTGCCAGGTTACATAAAAAAATTAGTGCTGATTAGAGAAAGACAACTAATCATTGACAGAGAGGATCCTGGTAATAGATTAACTAAATAAGATACATCCAGTACCAGTCCCAGAGGCTATAATGCTACTGCCAGGGGTTAAGGTTCATACAAAGAACAACTGTACCAGCTGGAGGAAGTCATTGCAGAGGAAGTCACTTTAACTTCAGAAAAGGTATGGGCTATTTGAGTAGATGGACAGGATTCCATAGTTAATTATTTTGACTTCATATAAAACAAATCTGACAATAGCCAACACAGATAAATGAGCTCAGTGATCTGGGGTCACCTTGAGAGACCTCAGGATGAGTATGAGGCTTGTTTAGAGTGTCTGTCTTAGGGTCTGTTAAGGTCAAGGCTGAGACATAGTAGAGCTCATGAAACTGTACAATATCGATGCCATTCTAAGAAAAACTAGAAAGCTGCATATTTAGAGATGTTTATTGACTACTTTATGAGATAATTACATGTAATTCTTATTTTATCATAATGTTGTGACTATAAAAGACATTTTCTAGTAAACGGAAGTCTTAAACAGTATTCACATTTCATAGGACAGAAGCCTCCAGAAAGTGAGAATGATTTTTTTCAGATGCCTCTTGTGTGTTCAAAGAACAGGGAGTGGGGGAGGTGAGGCCAAATAAAAATCCAAGTAGGGATGTTTCTTCCACTGCTCTGTTCCTACTTCTCCTCTAAGAGACTAATTTGTGTGTGTGTGTGTGTGTGTGTGTGTGTGTGTGTGTGCGTGTGCGTGTGATGGGATGAGGGTGAGGTCAGGGAGGGAGTAGGAGCATGTATTGCCAGGGTCTGAATCCAGGACCTCACCACACCAGGGATGTGATCTACCACTTGAGTCAAATTGCCAGTGCTTATGAGTGAAAAATTTTTCAATACTGCTGTTAGCTTTGTTCCTGAATTTAGTAACCTTAGCACTGGTTCCTAAACCAGTCAGCTATAATGCTGGGGAGCTATATTCTCTCTAGACAGGTTTGCATTTTCTATATTGGTGTTTTATTTTTCATTTTATTGCAATTGTTGCTCCCCCTCTCCTTGTCTGATTTCTCCTCTCCCCCTACAAATCACTAACATTTCTTCACCCTCCAGGTGTCATCGGATTGTCTGTGCATCAGTGGTGTGCTTATTCCTCTGTGCTTCAGTCACAGTGAATGAGGGGAAAGCAGATCAAAGGTCCTACATGGAATGCGGGGCCAGGGATGTTTCACACTGGGAAGACCAGAGACCTAACTGCTTGTTCTATGCCTCTACTTACCCACAGCTATGACAGACTCCAACAAAATGATTATCAACTTGGTCCTCTTTGGCAGGACCCAGAGTGGGAAAAGTTCTGCAGGGAACATTCTTCTTGGAAGTGCTGACTTCCACAGTCACTTTGCTCCAGGTTCTGTGACCAGAGACTGTAGCCTCGGCCGCAGCTGTCACCTACGTGGCTTCATGCGTCAAGGAGGTCAGGAAGTCACCCTGCAGGTACGGGTGTTGGACACACCGGGTTATCCACACACCAGGCTGAGCAAACAGCATGTGAAACAGAAGGTGAAGGAAGCTCTGAAGCATCACTTCAGACAAGAGGGTCTCCACCTAGCACTGCTGGTCCAGAGAGCAGATGTGCCTCTCTGTGAACAGGAAGCATCGTGTCTAGTTCAGATGCTCCAGGTAATACACAAAGGGACAGTTACATTAGTGCCTTTTTTCTCCACAGGGACTACACATCCTTATGTAATTTTTAAAACGCATTTAAAAATATAGATTTAGCACAAAGTGCTCCTCTTATAGGACCAACTAGAGATAAATACTTGACTTTCTCACCCAGGGTCCTTTGAGAATTTCCTTGGAGAATTCATTTCATAGCTGGGTCATGGAAATTAAACAGGATCCTAATCTTCAGAGTTAACTAAGTTCAAACACACTTAAGAACTGGAAACCTTAAGAATGTTTCCATATAATAAATACACCTGCAGTGTGCCTCAGACTACCTACATCACTAACGGGCTGCTTGTTGAGAATGCATACTCATCCTTTGAAAGAAAATCTCGAGAGTGGAGTTTGCATATCTTCATTTTCATAAACTTTCTTCTTATTCTTCAGTCAGTCCCCAGAGCCACAAAAAAGTAGAGTCTGAATAGAAAACCATTCAGCACTGAGGGAATGCTCGCTTCTGTTTACCCACAAATGGGTGTCCACCCACCAACTCAATCACTGGGGATGGTTTCTGGGGCCTGCACAGAATTGAAAGGTTCTTGGATAAAATGTAAGCCTGCACTCCCAAGGCTGACTGACTAGAAGAGACAAAGCACAGCAGGTCGAAGCTCCTGCACTGCTCGCCAGAAGTGCCAGAGCAGTGTCCAGGTGGGCAGAGGGAGGGAGGCTTCACTGAGGTTCAACCACTAAAAGCTCAGGCAAGACGGAGACTCCAGGGGAAATAAACCAGAAGGTTCAGGAATTTTGCTCGTCCAGTTTACTACTCCATTGCAGCCAAGAAAATGCCACAGGAATCTCAGGGTGAGCACCAATGGCAAAGGCACCTTTCTTTGCCCAGGGGTCAGTTCCTGTTGCTCATTTGTTATAGTCAATGGTTTGGAGTCATATTCAGTTTCGGAAGGGAGCTGGGAAGGGAGAAGAGAGACAGGCCCTAAGGCCTCAGCTGGGAAAGGGTAGAAGTACTAGCATTCAGTACACACACACACACACACACACACACACACACACACACACACACACACAAAAGAGCAAGGCCGTGTAGGCCTCAATCAGCATTTCGTAGGAGACATTCAGTGAGCTGCTCCATTCTAGCCAATCTCACAATACCCTAGTCTTGGGGCAACCAGACATAACTGTTGGCTTGAATGATATTATTCAGAAGGTCTGTTTCAAAACAGGTCAGAGAAGTCCTTTCCACCCGAATTCCACAGATAAACTACACAGAGAGCAAAGAACATATGTTATCTGAATGAATACTACTCTCCTTTTAGTTGGAACTCTGATTACACTAGAGCAGGATGTTACACTTGGAAAGTTAGTATACTTTGCTTTAAAGACTTTAACTAGAAAACGCATAGGAGGGTTTTAAGTGGCAGGCACACATTTTGATTTTCAGTAACTGTGCATGATTCTAAAAATGAACAACAAAAAAGCCATATGTGTAATCACAAGAAACTAGCGGAAAAAATTAGGGTGACAAGAGTATAAAAAATAATCCTCATCATCCAAACTCCTGTAAAATCAAGGACATGCTGTACAAAAGCAAAGAAGAAAAGAAGATGATTGCAATTAAGAAACAATGTGGAATCTAAGAGAGCCCATAAACCTCCCCCCAAAACTATTAAAGCAGCATTTCAAACCATTTTGGTAGAAACCAAGTGGGGACAACCTGCATCTACTCCATCAGAGTGAGCTTTAAATGGTTTTAAAATTTCATTTAAAGTCACTATTAAATAAACATCTAGTTTAAGATGCATATATTGATGTAATTTAGCAAATTCAGTAAGTACATCAACAAATGTTTCTCAAAAGCTAACCTCTCACCATGTGTCTCCAAAGTTTTCCTCTGTTGGTTATATAATAGGTCAGAGAATATACTTTAAAAGATATGCACATTTCACTGTATCACTGTTTCACTGTCTTCCCATAGATCATCGATTTGCTCAAGCGGGCACCAGTAACATCTCAATACGTCATGTCACAAGCTAGTGTAGTCCAAGGGAATGTATTAGCTCCAGGAACATGAAGAGCCTCAAACCATTTTTCCCATCTTAGGATATAAAATAATATTCTAATTTCTTCTTCAAAAATATGCAAGAGAATTCAGTTCATCCATCATGATCTCTGAACTGCACAAGGCTTCCATGGATGTCTTTGTTAAGCCAGTGTCCAATACAGCAGGTGAAGACAGAAAGGAGTTAGGCTGTGGTGAAAGTTCAGTCCAGAATACTGTTTCTCCACAATACATAATCTCTCTCCCACAATAACTCAGCAGCCAAGACCCAGTCATTGCTAGAAGGGCCCTGACCTATTCTGGGTTTCCACCATTCTTTCCGATCCAACAATGCTTCAGCATAAGTGGCTGCGGATGCATGACCTTCCTGAAGGTGCCTCGGTACTGGCAGCAGACATCTGGGTGCACTCACAGATTGGGAGCAGCTGCAGAATGTCTGAATATTCAACAGGACCAGCAGCTGCTAGGACGGAATAAGAAGCTGTTGAGGTCTTCTGGTTTCAGACACACCCTGAATTTCTTTTTCTTCCTTGCCGCATGCAAAGGGAAAGGAACATTTTTCTCTTCCGTCCCGGCTGAAGGCACTGATGCCTTCTGTGGGAAGGATCTGGAAGGTCGAGTCTGGAGAAGCTGTCTCTTCCCTGCATTTTCCTGTTCTCTTTAAATCTTTCTAAATTTGTGCCTAATATTTTAGAGGAGTTATAGGGCACCAATTGCAACAACTGAAACATTCCCCGAAATGAACCCCTTTTCTTTATTTATGGTACATCTTCATAAATTTACGTAAGATGGAGATGCTAGTAAGTCATAACCCGGAGACCGGAAAATAGAGGGATTGAGTCATCTGAATATTAATGATAAGTATCATTAGAATGTTTTAAGAAATCCATAAATAATGGATCAGCATATAATGTCACCTTAAGAAAAGTGTTAGATGCAGCACATCTGCCCACTGGGTTGCAGCCAGGAATGAGATGATGACCACATACTTTTTCTCAAGGAATCATGTTTATTACTAAGCGCTATAATAAGGTCTCCAGCATGGATCCTTGTGTTATAATCAACAACCTGGCTATTGGTGTCATAGTGGGTATGTACACAAAAGGCTTGGAAAGCCTATGCAGTTTGAATATACTCAAACTAAGACCCAGGGCTTAGCTGTCACATAGAATAAAATGGAAAAATAAGCATTGTTACAACTTTGGGTATTACTCTAAATGTCACTAAGACCTTCTTGGCTTCAGTTCCTCACATATAAAATGTGGATAATTTTACCTATCTTAAAGAGTTCTGGGGATTAGGTTCAGAAATTGCAATTTGCTTGGCACTGAGCCTGACTTGTGGGTTTGCAAAAAAAAAAAAAAATAGAAAGCTATTACTATTATCATCACCACCCAGATTGTGGAGAATCTGTCCATGAACTATCAGATATGAGTAACACATGCAGAGGTTGAAAGGAAAGAGTTCTGGGATAAGTTACACCTGTTAGTTGCTTACTTGCTTTGCGATCTTGCAAGCAATTTCTCTAAACTCCATCTCTGTTGGTAAGCCAGGAAATGGTATCCACAAAATTACTCTGGGGAATAATGTCATATTATTGTAAACAGTAACTTAGAAATTGACAAGATGTGCAATAGTCATACTATAGTCATTTTATTTTCTCTAGAATCAGGACATCATGCATGTAACCTTCTATGGGATTACCTTAATAGGTTTTTAGAAGAAGCTATGAGTGAAAAAAGTTACAGAACCCTGATTCATGGCTATAAAAACTTCCTTATTAATTGCAAAACTATCTGGGAAGAAGATTCCCTAGCTAAGTAAGGTTAAACTGAGAAACCCCAATTTAGTAGGAAGGACATTGGGCCTGAGAGTCAGGGGATCTGTTCCAGGCTCAGGCCTGCCAACTATCAGCAATGTGGCTTTGGCCAAGCCAGTAACACTGTAAGACCTCAATATTCTAGTGTGTAAAACAAGGTAACTTGGAAAGATGATCTTTAATCCTTGATAATACTCTCTGAGTCTGATCTAAGGAGGTCTTATCATTCAGCTTTGGCTCTCCAAGAAGGAAATTGTGCTCTAAGTGGGAAGAGAGTAAAGGGAATAGCATAAAATATAAAGAATGGTTCTTATTGTCCTCCTGTTCCACGATAATTTTTTTTCCCTCAGTTGATGTAATAGTTGGCTTTTTAAAAAGTTTCCCCCTAAAAAGTCCAGATGCTATGATTTCATCAACCACAAACAAATGGGGCAGGGCTGGTGAGGTCCTGGGAAAATGAACATAATTCCTGGAAAACAAAGCTTATATCCTAACCAGTTGTCCCAAAAGGACTAGATGGATTCATACCCATTAGCACTCTGAAACCAAACAATTCATGATTGATTGTAAAATTTCCATGTAGCTTAGTTCAATATTTAAATTATTAACACCAGATAACTTACATTAACTTATCTTACTCTTGCATTTTTATGCAAGGTATCAATCAACTGATTATTCTTTCTCTGGGTCCACAGAGAACATGTTTGGCCACTAACATGATGACTATATACCAAGCGACACCACTTTCAAATATTCGACTGTTTTCTAGCCAAAAATCAATCTAAAGATTATAAGCTAAATCAAGTATTCTTTTTGGCAGTAATACAAAAGTGCAATTTCTCTCACAGTTTAGGACATAAGCATCCTTTCATAAATAATTATCAACATATAAAAACTTCCCAGTGGCTGAACACATGGATTTTAAATAGTGTTGAGTTTATAAATCTATTATCCTGAGGTGCTCTAGGTAATTTTCCCATAAATGATATTATGGTTTAAAGCATAGGAAATGTCTGGTGGAGACAAAGAGGAAATGTGCTAATGTCATAATACAGCAAATGAATAACTAAAGAAATACTGAGAAAGTTTGACCATTTAATGCAATAAGTACTAGCCCAGTAAGAAAAAAAAAATTGTTTTAGCTCAGGAAAAGACCACTCAAGCCAAGCAATTTTGCATCAATTTTTATTATGGTGATTGAAAAATAATGAAAACTGTCCCATGCATTAACCAACTCAAGGGGTGAGTCCAGGGGTAGTACTCAGGAAGCTAAGAGAAGCAGCTAAACATTTGACTTGTATAAAGTTTTCAATATCATGACATGACCAATATAAACATATGAATAAGGTGTCAAGTGAATAGCATCAAGTTTGCTTCTAAATTTAAGAAACCTGCAAAGAGTAGCAAAAAATTCATAGTAGTACTTGCAGAGAAATAAAATCCTAATACTCTATAATCATTAATAATGTTCCAATACTCTACTTGATATGCTAAACACAATAATATCCCTGTTAATTTCAAAGCTTAAAAATTCATCACATAGCAGAAACATTTTGATTCCTCACCTTTCCCCTTTTCTCAGCTCCACACATATTACTGTTATAAAGGCCATACTGGGGCGTTTGCCTTACGGCGGCCTGCCGCCAGGGTTCGATCCCGGCTCCCATATGGTCCCCCGGCCCGCCAGGAGTAATTCCTGAGTGCAGAGCAGGAGTAACCCTGAGCATTGCCGGGTGGACCCAAAAAGCAAAAAAAAAAAAAAGCCATACTAAGAGCACCAAGAAATTTTCTATCACATTTGTAGTTACAAGTTTCAAGTATTTTCTTTTACCTTTCCCTCTTACTTAACCCTAAATTTATTTACTACAAGACAATCTCAACTAAAAGAATGACATATTTTGTTCTATTCTGTATTCCGAGATCAAAGTAGGCACTTTTAAGTGTTATAGAAGGGAATAAATCACCCACAGAATTCAGATTTCATTCAAAAAACTGTTATAAATAACACAGGGAAGCATTCTACTTCCAGAATCAAGAGCTTATATATAAAGATGAGGTACTCCATTAATCTTCAACCACATTGCTAGTGCTGCTGTAATAAGGTATGGCTAGCTTAGAAAATAGAAACTAAGTTTAGAATTTAGGTGTCTGAAATAGATGTTATTAGGTCACGATCCTTGTTCAAAGACTCTCTCCTTGGATTGCAAATGTTCACCTTTACATGTACATGGCATTCTCCCTGTATTGAGGCACCGTTCCAATTCTAAGGGACCTTCCTGATGATCTCATCTTAACTGATAAAGCTGCAAGTGCCCTGTTCTGGAAGTTAGGACTGACTTCAACACAAGAATCTAGAAGTAGGGGAAATATCCAATCAGAAGACCATCATTTATTTATTTTGTAACTCTATGATGCTTTTCCACCACAGCTGTGTTACAGTAAACTGAATATATGGCACAACTTGAAGAGGTCTTCTAATTTTGCTGTCACTATTAGCTAAAATTTAATTCTGACATTACACAAATACTTTGATCTAGAAGAGAGCTATGTTCTTTACATTTTTAGTACAAATTATATTGATTTTTATTTCAAAGGCACATAGAATATAACAAAGAACCTTGAAAAATTCCTTTGTAAAGCCTGGAATTTGTTAAAAATAAGTAGGCCCTAATCTTATCAATTCATATTTTCTTGAAGCGGAGTAACTTTGGATAACTAAAAATATACGCTCTATGGCTAGACAGTGGATATACTCCTTCAAAGAATTTCTTTGAATACATAATAGAAAGTGCAGTTACTTGTCACTTGTCTTCCCATTGTTCATCGATTTGCTCAAGCGGGCACCAGTAAAGTCACCATTCAATGGGAATGAGGTCCATTATTGTTACTGTTTCTGGCATATTGAATACACCACGGGTAGCTTGCCAGGCTCTGCCGTGGCTCTGGATTCTTCCCAGGGGACTTGCACCTGCAACACCTCGAGTGGCAGGAAAAGAAAGTGCAGTCTATAAGGCAATCTAAGATACTGAACTATAAGACAAAAGTAATGTTTTACAGGAAATATACTTTTTGTTTCCAAATTAAGTGAAATGTCAAAATACTAAAATAAATAAAACCTCAAACTTTCTATTTGAGATGAGGATAAAGGTCTAAATTTCAAACTAAGAAACAAATTAAGAATGAACATGCTAAAGGTTCTGATCACTGTAGATAGACCTTGCCTTCAGAGTTCAGACAGAATGGGTAAACAGGCACGCTGATAGAAGTCAGGCTGCAATAATAACTGGTAACTCTGGCCTTGAGGTTTCTAATTTTGGATATTTTGGCATACAATATTTATGTATTTTCACATTAGATTTACATGTCCTGGTCCTACCTGCCCTCCTTTTCCTTCCAGTTTTTCAACACTATAAATATTAACCTTAGCTCGTAAGTTACATTGAAGATAGTTTCCTAAATTGACTTTAAAATTTTTGAAGGGCTAAACGTTTGTATTAATCTCATGCTACATGAGTTTCTTCAACTATAATACAGATAATAGTATCTCCTAAGCACCAGCTACAAAGCCAAAACATTTCTACAAAGCACAAAGCAAAGCATCAGGTTGAGCTTTTTAAAAGTACGTATAACAGTATGCAAGAAATTCCTGCCAAAAAGATCCTTCGGCATGTTGAACATCATAGCAAATACGTAATTAAAGTTATTTTATACTTAAAAAGAGATAAAGTGCTAATTAGCACAATATCTGGTGTTAAATGTTCTCTTTCTTTCAATCACTAGAGATTCCGGATATTATTTTTTTTTTTTGCTTTGGTCACCCCGGCTGCTCGGGGTTCCGGCTGCACTCGGCCGGCGGCGGGGACGGGGCGGGAGACAGGGGGGGGTTATTTTTATTCCTAGGATACATAGATTTGTTATATAAACTGTAAGCAGCCTTGTAAAAATATTTTTGTAATGCTGTTTGAAATAGAAATATTACTTTACCTTCACACTATCATGATTTCATATAACTTTGAAAATATTCAAGAAAATTAAATGGTTATTTCTAGATGCCTTTCATATTGTATGAACAAATTGCCACATGCTGCTACTTCTGCTTTATATCAGCTTATTTTCACTAATCAAACAAGAATTTATTACATAACCAACTTCCAAATATTGCTAAACAAAAGGCACACCAGTCTTCAATGTTTTTCAACATTAGAGGAAGTCATCCAATAAATTAGGTCTGATTCTAGGCATGTGAAGAGTATGTGAATCATAGTTAATATTTTGTAGTTGTTCCAAATCACCAAATGTATTTTGATTTTAGCTTTTCCATTACATGTCATTTGATTAATCAATAGATTATAACCAGATTATGTAATTATAGGTCCTTAGAAGATGCTTTTAGCAATGACGATAACACATTACTTCTAAAATGGATGAACATTCTTTTGGCCAAGGTTCCCTGTTTTAACAGAATTCAGTGATTTTAATAGAATCAGGTAATCAGAAAAACAGAAATTATTGCAAATGTTATGTGATTATATCATGTCTAGCACTGATATGCAATATGAGAAAATATGAGAGAAGTGAAGTCTTTTTTGTTGGAAACCCTTACCTCCCTCTTCCCCCCATTTATGTACATTATTTAACCCCATCTTTACTCCCTATAGGGCCCACCTATAGGGAGTAAAGTATCCACAGTATTTAGTAACAATGAAATGCCCATTTGCTGACTGCCTATGTTGGATCGTAGTACTGCCTTTGTACATTATTGAAGATTATAGCCCATGGCAAATAGCCACTTAACTACTTCTCTCTTTCAGGAACTTCTGGGACATGCTTGGAAGAATTATACTGCAATTCTTTTTACCCATGCAGAAAAAATAGAAGAGGCCGGGTTTGATGAAGACTCATACTTACATGAGGCCTCCAATGCACTGCTTGCCCTACTTAACTCTATTCAGTGCAGATATGTTTTTCAGTATAGAAAAGAAAACTCATTTACTGAGCAAAGAATAAAAAATATTAGAAAGACTCATGGGATTTATAAAAGAAAACTGTTACCAACCACTGACTTTTCAATAAAACTTAGATGACAGAAAAAAAGTATATGGTTTGTGGGAAATAAGAAACTTCACATGTCTTTGCTAACATGAATGTGGACCATAAGACATCATACAAGCTAACAGGAAAGGGAAGACTGGTTTAATCACTGCAAAAACTGAACTGGTCATTAAAAAGAAGATTCAAGAATTTCTTAAACAAGTTTTGAAATGCAACGATTAAACTTTTAAGTATATATCCAATAGCAGCGTATATGTTTGTATGAAAAAGTATTCCATGTGAACAGCAGTACTAATAACAGCTAAATGGGAAAATGACCTGAATGTCCTTTGCCAGTAGAATTGGTAAATTGTGGAATATTTACACAATGGAATAGTACAGTGAGGGAAAAAAAAAACTATAACTGCCAGTAACAGTTTCACAAATTGCTCAAACATACTGAAGGAAGTCAGACAAAATAAAAAACTTAATTTCATTTGCCAAATGTTCAAGAACAGTTAAAACTAATGTAATCTATCCTAATCTGATCTTAGAAGTGCTGGAGTCAGGAGAGAGGTGACATGCAGGAGAGCAGTTGTTTTGAGAAGAAACATTTCTTTCTGAGAAATTTCACAGAGAACTAAGAAAACTATTTTTCTTAGTATTTGCATGTCACAGATGTGTTCATGTTGTTCAAGCTCAACAAGAAACTCTTCTGATTTATAGACCTACTCATTGTCTGTTATGGTCAAAATGAATACACTGTCGCCCACGGTTTACAAGCTCGTTCCAGTGTATGTGATGCCAATCAATAAGATGACCTTGTTTCGCACAGAACACCTACTTCATAGAGTAATGATTAAAACCTGACCGATACTACATGGCGGCTTTCTTATAAACGACAGCTCCTATTCCGACTCAGAAATAAACATTACAAACTCAGAGGCAAACTCAGAGGCAAGTTAGAGTAGAAACAAGGAAGCTCTTCGAGAGCAGTGAGGTCTGAAGAGGATTTAGTCATGTCCTTCCTTTCTCCTGAGTAACTATATGTTATTTTAAAACAATTTATCCATTTCTTATTGAGGGTAAAACAAATCTAGGTAAGCAGCTAGGAAGACGGATAGAAATCTATCACCTCTATTTCTGAATCTATTCTGGATGCTTAATTCTGTCCACTATCTATTTTATCTGGCTGTCATTATCAGAATGATTGTTAAAATGGCAGACTAAGCCTTGATATCTAGAAAAAAGCTATTTTTTCCTTTTAAAATAATTTTTTTATTTTTGGTATTCGGGTATTGTTTGGGTTTTTCCGGTTAATAAACCAACTGGGGTTTGGGGGGGGGAGGATAGGGGGGGGGGGGGTAGGGGGAGAGACCGGGGACGGGAGTGGTAGAAAAACAGCCAACCCCCGCGGGCTTCCGCTTTAAAATAATTTTAAAAATCTATTTTCTGGGGCTGGATCAATAAGAGAGCAGGTAGGGTGCTTGCCTTGTGCGTGGCCAACCAGGGTTTGATCCCTGGCACTCCATGTGGTCCCCAGAGCACTGGCAGGAGTGAGTGATGCCTTAGTGCAGAGCCAGGAGTAACCCAAGCATAACCAGGTGTGACCCATAAAAAAGAAAAAAATATATATATATGCATATATATGTGTGTATATTTTCTGCCTATTCTCAAATATTTATTCTTCTGTTTCTAAGTAATTTTTCTAACTAAAAGTGTTCTGTAGTTTATGACAAATGACATTTTGTGGCAACAATGTCCTCCCATGCATTAAGAATGCTTTCTCATCTGACTTTTACATATATATTTTTTCTGACTTTGTATGAATATTTTGCATTACATACTTCATGCCTATTTTTCTTAGTTTTGCCAATCTCATGAAGTTGCTGTGTTGGGGTGTGCCTGGCAGTGTTCAGAGGCTAATCCCAGATCTGTGCTTGGAGCCGCGCCTGCAGGGACTGAGCCTGGGGCTCCTGCAGGTTTTGCATTTCAAGCCATTGCCCTGGCTCATGAAGTGACCAACTGAGTTTTCTCCATGACCATTTGGAAGTTCTACTCTTAAGTTCACTCATTTTTCTCATTTCACATTAAATACATACTAACTTATTTCCCTAGCCAGTAACTTTCTTCCCCTGCATCTTCCCTTCACCAATTAAACTAAGATCTTACCTTAGGAAGCTTCCATTTTCTTTTCCATCTGTCCTCCCAGAAAAAAAAAGGTCTTTATGATGTTCTTTCCTCCTATTATCAGATGCTGATGTAGCTGATTAATTTAAGATTACCTCTTGCATCTCTTCTGTTTCAAAAGTCCTACATGTCACCAGTTACAATGTAGTCTCTGCAAGTTTATCATGATCTCTTTAATATAACACTAGAAGATCCATTCCATACCACTGTTTTCTTTGTTTCTGTCCATCTTCCTTAATGTTTTAGAGATACACTTTTTGATGGAGTGGGGGGCTGCCCAGCAGTGCTCAGGGAGCCTAGAAGTCACTCCCAGTGATACTCAGTCCACTGTGCTAGGCGGCATCAGGTTCGCACCTGGTTAGGTGTGTGCCAGGAGGTAGAGGGGGTGAGGTGGGAGATGAGAGCGATGGCTGAGAATGCACTGGGAGATCAAACTCGGACTTCATACATGTAAGGTATACGCTTCAATACTGAGCTATCTTCTTGGTCCCCTACTACTCTTAATTCCAGCACAATTTCCAAGAGGAATCATCCTGCAGACAATGCCCTTCCATGTGCCTCATGCAATCATTACAATTAGCATCATGAATGTTTGTTAATAGAGGATAACTGGATCCTAGAAATTCTAAAGCACTAAATAAAATGTCGCTGCAAGCTGCAGCTGAAGCCGAGTTCATCATATTGTTTGCTTGCTTTTCCTGGATGACTCATCATGCCGAACTGAATGCACTCACCATTACCAAAGACAATTATCATTTGCAACAAAAGATCCATGTGACCAAAATTAAGTTCAAGGAAGAATAATGATGTCCAGAAAGTTTGCCTTTCGGTCTAGAGAAATAATCATGGATAGGGAGCTTACCCTGCACACACCTTTGATCTAGGTTTGGTTCTCTACACCTCCCATGGTCCATGAGCCCTACCAGGAGGGATCCCTAAGCACAGAGCACAGAAAAGGAGTAAGCCTTCAATTTGGGCATGAGCCAAATTTAACAAAGAGAGAGAGAGAGAGAGAGAGAGAGAGAGAGAGAGAGAGAGAGAGAGAGAGAGAGAGAGAGAGAGAGAGAGAGAGGTTTATCTTTGGTATCCAGCAAGCTTTACTATTATAATCTGTAATTTGCAATTTTCTTTTATGTACCTCCAGATGTCTGATCTTTAAGTATCTTGACCTGAAAGCTAAAAATCTACCGAACTTTTAATTTCAAACTGTTCTAACATTTTAGAAGGTTGGAAGATAATATACTGATATCCGCTGGGGTCAGAAGCCTCAGGTGGAACCATGTGGAACATTCATGACTGGTCCTTAACAGTCAACAGTCCTGACTCTCTGTAGGTTTATTTTCTTCTAGTTAAAGCATCTAAGTTTTCCAATTTCAGACTATCTGGGTTATGACTACCTACAAATTTCATAATGAATTTGATTAGATTTTCCATTCTACTGATCATTAGAGATTTCACGATTCTTTTACAAAAAGAAGTCTTTCTGCATTGTTGTTTTATGGTAC
Organism: Cryptotis parvus; assembly: GCA_021461705.1. Classification (NCBI taxonomy): domain Eukaryota; kingdom Metazoa; phylum Chordata; class Mammalia; order Eulipotyphla; family Soricidae; genus Cryptotis; species Cryptotis parvus. The sequence continues at coordinate 60,893 of JAJIBD010002593.1, read as the reverse complement.
AAGGGATCAAACCCAGTGACATACTTTGGGGAGTCAGCCTGTCCTACTCTCTACTGCTGAGTCTCGTCCTCTAGCTCAAAGCTAATGTTTTAAACTAGCATTATTTCCCAGATCCTCAAACTTATTTAAGCATCTTAAGTTTAAATAAGCAGCTGAAGTTTCCTTGAGGCTCTTTATGTTCCTGGAGCAAGCAGATGCCCTTGGGCTCTACTAGCAAGAGACAGGACATATGGAGATATTACTGGTGCCCGCTCGAGCATATAGATGATGAACGGGAAGACAGTGACAGTGATGTGCTGTTATTTTATATGAAAAAATATATGGAAGATGAAAGCTAAAGGGAAACGTTAACTCTACTAAGACGGTTCTTCACTAAATGTCATTGAAACTTAGTTGAAATTTTTCATTTATCTTTTTTCAAAGAGAAATCAAATGGTGGTGCTGATTTGGGATGAAGCTCATACTGATCTTTCCCAATTACCCAGCAGTGAGAAGTGAGTGGGTTTTAAGTAACAAGTATCGTGAAATCTGTAATCTTAGAGCTCAAAATGTAAGTGAATGCTTATTTATCGCTACTGGAATCTATTATTCTAATTAAAAATTTACAAAACAATGTAAAATTTGTCAAATCACCTTTGCTGAGTGATTCATCACACAATGTAGAAAAAAAGCAGACAATAACAATTTACTATTTGAACAGTTCTGAAGGCATTGTGCTGTAAGAGGAAAGGCAAGAAGAGTTTAGTTCCTTCAATAAAAAATATTTTCTTGCAATTACCAACTCCTGAGCTTGTTTCTACCACTGTTCCTAAGGACACAATGGTGCTTGCCAGACAGGAAATAATGGTGATGAAGACATCAAATAGCACACATATTTCACTCAAAAACCCAGGGAACTGGGAATGTGTTAGGAAGGGGTGAGAGTAAGCGAGGAGAAAGAAAAATAGCAAACAAGGGAATAAATAAGAGTGGGAAAATACACACAATAATTAATTCACACTCTGAAATTCCATTATTTCACCATTCTGAGTTCTATCTGCAAGTTTCTTTTGAACTATACTCCTATGAATTATCACTGCCAACATTTATCCAAGAAGAAATTTTAACTATAAAAAGTGCAGTAAGCAAGAATGTGTAAGCCTCATGCCAACTTCTATTCCAACAGGTCTGTACAACTTTTTTGCACAGGCATATTAGAACACCAGCAACTAGTTTTTCACCATTCATTTTAATATTGGGTTAACAACTGGTATTCCAAATAGGGCATATCTACAAAATGTTGTTTCTAGTTTAAATTATTGAGTTATCAACCATGCAGCCATCATGTACCTTGAGCTTCTTGAATAACCTCCACAGGTAGGCTCTGGTTACCACTAAGTGACGGACTGAGACAATCAAAGTGTATGGCTCCTAGGAAAGGCAGCAGCTGCCAATAGCAGCAGCCTGTTTCTGCCAAGGGAATTCTACTATGAAGTCTTCCACAGCAAAACACATTCTCTCTGGAGCTACTCCACAGGACTTAATGACCTCAACAACAGAACCTCTTAAAGGCTTTGTTAAATGAGTCACTTAAACCTCATATGCAAACTGCCAGATTTTAGTTTTGTTTTTATTTATCACAATCTTTCCCTGTAGTCTGAAAAATTAATCTCTCATTTAAATAAAAGAAACCACAACTAACTGACATGGGATCAAGTCAGCGATCATGGAGAAGTGCATAAGATTAATAGGTATCAGAAGATTATTATACCATACCATGAGGCCTTTATTTTTCTAAAGGGTAAAATGACTACCTTTAAAGAGATAGAAAACTTATTAAGAGGTTGAAAGCACTTTGTAAACTAGCATTACATTTTTTTTCCCTCCCTTTTTGGGTCACACCCGGCAATGCTCAGGGGTTATTCCAGCTTCTGCACTCAGGAATTACTCCTGGCAGTGCTTGGAGGACCAAATGGGATGCTGGGGATCAAACCCATGTCGGCCAAGTGCCAGGCAGACACCTTACCCGCTGTGCTATTGCTCCAGCCCCACATTTCTTAATAAAAATTTGTGATGACTTAATAAATCCATGACAGAAGACAGCTATTATTAATAGATTCCTAGTTTTTTTTATAAGACAAAAGTAATTCCTTAAGTAAAATTTTGGAGAGCAAGGCTTTCCTCCACAAGGTAACAACTTAGGGACTGGAGCCATAGTATAGCAGGTAGGGTGTTTACCTTGCACCTGGCCAATGCAGGTTCAATCCCTGGCATCCATATAGTCCCCTGAGTACCAGCAGGAGTAATTTCTGAGTGCAGAGCCAGGAGTAATTCCTGAGTGCAGAGCCAGGAGTAATTTGAGTGCAGAGCCAGAAGTAACCCATCAGGGGCCGGAGCAATAGTCCAGTGGGTAGAGCGTTTGCCTTGCACGAGGCCGGCCCATGTAGGCCTGGGTTCGATCCCCGGTATCCCATATGGTCCCCCCGAGCACCGCCAGGAGTGGTTCCTGAGTGCAGAGTCAGGAGAAACCCCTGAGCATTGCTGGGTGTGACCCAAAAAAAAAAAAAAAAAAAAAAAAAGTAACCCATCATTATCACTGGGTCACCCAAAAGAAAGAAAAAAAAGACAGCAACTTATAACATAATTTTTAATTTAGTGGTTTAACTTGTTTTGTTGCCATGCCTGGTGGTAATCAGAATCTACTCCTAGCTCTATGTTATTATTATTGAGGGAGCATGTGGGGTATCCGAAACCAAATCCAGGTTGGAGGCAAGCATCCAATCTAATCTATTATCTTTCTAGCCCCTGAATGATAATAATTTGCCAACCTAGTTTTTATTTTATCTTGATCAAATTTTATTTTTTGCCAGGGAGGTCACTCAAAAGTCAAATGTCACATGCACAAGACCTAGGTTTGCTCTGGCCACACACACACACACACACAATGGTAAAGTTTTAATTTTTACATGCTTTCACGGGACTTGAAACAGGACTTATCCCACCTTCTGAAGCAGTGCGTAACTAATATTATGCACTTTGGATAGTTATATTTTTTAAAAGATACAACATAAAATTTCCAAGAAATTGAGGAGACATGCCATTTGGGGATGGCACTGACACCAACAGGTGATCATGGATCAGTCCAATCAGAGTTTAGGAACCATTGTGCAGAGACTAACAGTTGCCTGAGGTCACACAGGCATGTAAAAGTCAGGAATCAAAGAATTGTCTGGCTTAGAACCTATGAATTTCTTAGCATCTCTGAGAGTCATCTACAGTTGAAGGTCTTGGAATCTGCAATCTAAGGAGGATTCTGAGGTCAGTTAAACTCACTCATGTTGTTCTCTATCAGGACTTTGTTAGTTACTGGCTTTCCCCCCATCTACACCATGTACATTGCTGAAATCCTTCTTATTACATTCAATGAGCTATTTAGAATATTTGTAAATCATCTAAACAGAAGTCTACTTCTGTTTAGAAGTAGACTAAGTAGACTGTTCAGAAAAAAAATACTTTTTTTTCCTGTTGGACAATTAACTTTTATGTTCAAATCTTTCGTGATAGAAAAACACAAAGAAAATTTTCCAACTTCATGTTAAAATCAACATCTCTCAAAAATGACTCATCTCAAAAGGATAATCCACAAGCATTTTTATGTTCAAGAAAAGCTAGCATTCCCAAAATTCACTTGAAGACTGTGGACCCACGTTGCATAAGAAAGTCTCTTAAGGGAGGGTCAGTTTTCTCCCCAACTTAGTTTGCAAATACAGAAACAGATGTCAAGAGGCACCAGCTGTTTAGCTGCGTCACCTAAAACCATCTGCTACTGTTGAATCCGGCTGAATACCAGACAGAGCAGGATGGGTTATGTCCAGTTCACTAAGCCATTTTCTTTCATAATCCATGAGAGCTCTTTCATCCCAGAAATACAAGTAAAACACAATGGGGGAAGGGACCAAATGGGATTAAATCGGCAACGTAATGATTGACACCTTTATGTAACCTGGTAATTTGGTTCCTTATAAACTCCCAGTTTCTTTCTCTCTAAAGAGTCTTGAAGATGGCTTTTTATATGCCTGAGATCTAGGAGATTACAGAGCGTGTTCCTTCAGAAAAAACGACATATCATTCAAAGAAAGCGAGGAGGAATTTCAAGTTTTTGTGAGCCTTCATACATTCAGTCACTAATCAGCCATGGGCCAATGCTACCTCTTGAGCTTTAACAAAAATATTAAATTTTATTTGTTCCTAGGTTCTATGTGTGATATAAACTTAGGTTTCCTATAAGGTAATAAGATAATTTGAACTGGCATAGAATAAAATATGTATCTCAATCATGAGAGTAGTAGAAATAGTCTTTAAATTTTAAATTATATCATTGGAAAAATTAGAAAATCATAAATGACTGTGTCAGAGTCTTTATTCCCAGGAGAATAGTGCATCTCAAGTACAAAACAATTATCGAAATTCATTTTGAATTCAGTCATCAACAGATGTTAAGACTGCTGTTAACAAGTGTTTATAAAAAAAAATTTTTTTTAGAAAAAGATTAAAATTTTATGGTGGAGCCAAGCTCTGGTCTACCAACACTGCACTGACAATTTTAAAATCATACCTTTTATGAATCAGCATGCAGTTTAAAAAAAGTCTTTCCTTCTGAGAAGCTTAAAGTAGCTACAGAAGTTGAACTGTATATCAATTTTCTTTGGAACAAGATCTAGTCCTACCTCAAGAGCTGCATTTCAAACCATCACTGTCACTGTCTTCCCGTTCATCATCAATTTGCTCGAGCGGGCACCAGTTACATGTCCATATGTCCCTGTCTGATGCCAGTAGAGCCCAAGGGCAACTGCTTGCTCCAGGAACATAAAGAGCCTCAAACCATTATATTAGGTCATGGGAATGAGGTCTATAATTGTTACTGGTATTTGGCATATCAAATACGACACGGGTAGCCATAAGTCATCATTTTGAAGCTGGTCACCTTGAAGCACTAATTCCTAAATTAATTTTCATCATTCCTATAATATCTGTAAGATGACTGAAATAGGCATTTGACATCTTATATAAACATGTGCTGCTTTTTGACTATTTCTTTCACTATATTGACATATAAGGTTTCGTTAAGAAATAAAATTCTATCCTAAACATTTCAGAAAAAATAATAAGCTACAAATAATTGTTCGTTAGGTGCCCAGATATTAGTTATAAAAAAAATCATATTGCTGCTTTTACTATTAATTCATTAGAAAATACATTGGCAACACTGTGCAATGTGTTTATTCTTTAGAGTTAGAGTTAATAAGTCTAATTATTTTACAAAGTGGAAGGAAAGTTCAATACACAGATGGAAATTTCAATCTCTTAAAAAAAAATAACCTCAAGAATACAGGTCTGACTTATTTTGGCAGCAACAGCAATAAAGTTCAGAAGTCATACCTCCTAACTTTTTATGTTATTTCTGGCTCTCTAGAACCCATACTTGGTCATCTGATAAAATTCTAAACTGTCCTTTTTGAAGATGAGCTGGTATTTATAATATAGACATATACTATAGAAAAATCAAAGGGTTTAAATATCATGCACCACTTTATCTAAATGTTAATAAATAAACTAAATGCTAAACTAGTCCAGGTTATCTAAAAAAATGAAAAATCAATCTACTAACCTGCTATAAAATAAAAAATCACAGAACAGGCAATTTCCTCACTATATGAAAAATATTTCACAAATGAAAGTGTTTCTCTAATCAATAGAAAAAAAAAATCTGCTTGGTAACAGTCAAGTCTCGAAGAGAAATAACACAAAACAAGCCAGTTATTTTTCAGGTGATCAAGCTACAAATACATTTCTTTTTATTATTATTACTTCAGTAACTGAAGCATTTATTTTATTCCACTGTTGGCCATAGTTTGAGCTCTACACACTCCCTTCCCTTTCACCTCGAAGGGTGCTCCTTTGTAAGTAGCCACACAATCATCATTAGTGTGTAGATCAGGCTGGATCTGCTCCCAAATTTTCTTCTTGGGATTTAGTTCCTTGTCAGGTTCTCCTATTAGGGGTTAATAAATACAGTTAACATATAAAATATCTACAGAGACTTCTAGTGAACACATCCTGACCTTTAGAATAGATCAAAAATTTTAACACTCTATTTTTTCTTTTTCTTTTTTGGCTTTTATTTGGGTCACACCCAGCGATGCTCAGAAATAGGAACATAATTTGATGTGTAATAGTTTTATGTATGTCAAAAGTAGTTCATGCTTTACTGTATGTTTCAACTTACAAAATAAATTACTAGATCACTCACATTATGTTCAAAAGATGCTTTACCAATACTGGTTGAATCCCTTAAATGCTGGCATTAAACATGCTAAAAGGTGGTAACTACTTTGCCCATTTCACATGGTGAGATGCAGAGACACGAGGAGACATGGGCAAGCATATTGCTGTAGCAATTCACACAACAATTTTACATAAATAGAAACTAGGGTCTTAGAGAAGGCAGGTTGCTCAAAGTTACACAACTAAACAAATGGACCAGGATATGAAAAAATTATACTTTAGGAAAGAACTAATTAATTCTAACGCAATTGAGGATAGTAACACCCACCCTCTGAATGTAATTACACTATAAAGTTATAATAAAATATAAACACATTCTAAATTAATCAGGCTTATGACCAATGTGCCAAGCAATCTTCTATGAAATAAGTCAAGCTTAAAATAACATGTCACAAGCTAGAGATAAGACTGAACTAGAAATAAAGAATCAGTTCAAGAAATAATATGCTGGGTCTGGAGCAATAGCAGGAGTAATTTCTGAGCGCAGAGCCAGGAGTAACCCTTGAGCATTGCCAGGTGTGACCAAAAAGAAAAAAAAAAACCCAACAGAAAAGAAACAGTATGCTTTCCCCATTACTCTAGTTATTAGTCTTTTGGTTTCTTTTTCATCTTATGAAGTTTGTTTTACAAAAAAGATATTATTCTCCATCTGCCAAGCATTCTTTCTCTTCCACTTCAAAGACACTTGAAACAGTCACGCATCATGAATCTTCATGTCTTTAGAGGATTTTATCAGATAAAATCAGCAAAACGAAAGAGAGCTTCTTTTAGATTATTAAAATAAATAACTTTTAACTTAAAAGAGAGCTTTCTCCATAGCCTAAAGTAAAAGCATATGCAGGTATATTATTAGATGGACTTTAAGAATGGTATTTTTCCCATCTCCAAATTTTTATCTCTTTTGTCTTTCTATGCTACATTCTGATGATCTACATCTTAAATGAATTTGAAGTAATTCAATTGTCCTCCAGCCATATCATATAACTCTATTATGCATGTATTAAATATGTATCTAACAAGACAGAATTAGGAGTTTTATACAACTGGTGCATTTGTGGGGAGATGTTAGTTGAGCTGAATGTGCCATGCATTAAATTGATGTTAAACTCAAACTCTACAATCAATAATTTGATAAAAAGCTCACTTAATGATTAATAAATACATACCAGGAAAAGCATCAAAGGTGATTCTGTCACCAGGGACAGAACCATTAGGAGGAGCCAAGATTTCAACTTTCTCTGGTGAACTAGCACACATCACCATTGCTTGAGACAACACTCCCCTCATTTTTGCAGGTTTGAGGTTACAAAGTAAAACCACCATTCGATTTTGCATCTGTGAAACATAAACTGGTGATTAAAGACAGGCATATGCAAAACAAGCATTATCAAGAGAATGTATTAGCACACCTAATATATTAAACTTTATCTCTATGTTATTCCAAACTCACTATTATTATAAAGCCATACATAAAATCAAAACAAAACAAAACAAAACAAAAAAACAATTCTAAGAACTGGCAATGCACTGGAACAGAAAGAGCTAAGGTCAAGTGTATTTTTTTTATTTTATTTTTTCCATCCTTTAATTTTATTTTTTTATTTTTAAAAAATTTTTTAAACATTTTATTATATAACCGTGAGATATACAATTACAAAGATGTTCATGTTTGGGTTTCGGTTTATACAGTGTTCCAGTACCCATCCCCCTATCAGTGCCCATTTCCCACCACCAATAACACCATTTCCTCCCCCTCCCTAGCCTGCCTCTGTGGCAGGTTCTTTATATCTTCTCTCTCTCTCTCTCTCTCTCTCTCTCTCTCTCTCTCTCTCTCTCTCTCCTCTTACACATTGTGCACTGCAATATACACGTTTAGAGGTTATTTGGTGTATCTTTTTGCCTATATTCAATGTTCAGTTCTAGGTGGTATCATTTTCGACAATTATTAGCCCACTGTTCTCTTCTCTGTCTTACCTAACCTCTGACTCTCACACACTTGTGGTAGATTCCACCTTTGACAGGATGAAGTCAAGTGTTTTAAATATTCACTGAATAAATGAGTCACTAAATATGACCAAAACGATTTGGGTCTGAATTTCAGTTGCCATGTATTAGCAATAGATTTACATATAGTGATAGATTTACACCAGAGAAAATGTACTGTTTCCTCACAAAATAAATGATATTGAACTTAAGAAAATGTTACAAGGATTAATTGTAACAGGCATAGACAACATTTAGCTTAGCATTAGCACTAAAATAAGTTCATATTAACATTACTGAAACCACATTAACTATAACAAATTAGTTTTTTTTTAAATAACTGAAAGCACAATAATCTTTTTCGTATGTATTTTGTCATTTTCAATACTAAACAAGATTCGCTGCCTAATTATTGAACACTTCAAGCATTATTTATGTTGTGGGCTACTTCTATAATTTGTTACAGAACTGAATTTTATTTAATCATTAAGAGTTGGTGTGTCCAATTTCTCTCCAAACAGTACAAATAAGGAACAGTTATTAAAGTTATTCAATAGGTTTAAAATAACATTAGAGAATTAACACTATAAGGAAAGAAAACCAACTCAAAGCTGGTAAGCAATGTCAGGGCTGAGTGTCACTGGCTTTAGAGAATTCTTACTGGTACTGTCATGACAGGCTAGACACAGATGTGCACGACAGTTTCTTCAAGGAAAGTAAAGGCAAATTGTGAGACCAGGAACAATAAAGTCCCAGTGCAAAGGAGATTCTCCCACTTGAGTTTGCTCATCATCAAGACCTTTCCTCTAGGGCTTCTTTTTTGAAGAATTCATCATACTTAACCTAACTAGTTTTGGTTTGTGTACGGTCAGAACAAAGTGATATGTATAAGGCAAAGTAATTTCAACTGCATAAATTACCTGTTCAAGAGGAACATGATTCACCAGACCACTGACAACTGTTCTTGGGGTCCCTTCTCCAATATCTACTTCTTCTACGTACAAAGAATCTGCATCAGGGTGTTTCTTGGCAGTGATGATACAACCAATTCGAAGATCCAGGCGGGAAACATCCACTGGTTTAGAGTCAGCATTTCCTGCAACTGGTTGCTGTTTTTTTTCCTTTTTCTCTGATACAAATATATGTAAATGGGCAAATATAGAAATTAAAAATAAACCACTATAAAGAAACCTCAAAGCATTGATACTCAGCTTAAAAGAATATTTTTCCTCCTTAATTTAATTTAAAAAAGTTAAAAAGAGAGAATTGTTCTAGTCAAACATCTTGAACCCTATTTTAGCAAATCTTTCTGTAGAATACATATCTAGATTTCTAGTTAAAGACTGATAGAAGTGATCAAGAACGTCTCATGGGCCAAATGCAATCGACTGTTTTCCTCCTAAAATATTATCTGAATCCAGCCTTTCTACTCATTTATGGGTTATCCATGACTGCTTTGCACCACAAGTGTTGGATTACTTGCTTGCCCTCGGTTTTGCATTGTAAACGAGGGGTTGCTTCTCTCCTTCCTGCGGACCTTTTACAAATGCTTATGCTAAAAGATTTTTTTGTGTAAGCCAGAAAGATAGTTAAGTTGGTGCACTGAGTTAATTAACTCTGAATTTAATTGCCCTGGACATCCATCATATTTCTTAACTAAATGCTTCAATTGCCCTTTGACTGATTCTAATTCCTCACATCCCAAGAAAGGGGGTCTGAACCTGGGACTAGATGAAACTAGGAAGAGATCACCCTGGCTTCAAAACACAACTAATGTTTTGAGTGCAAGACCTTACAATAAATCCTGTTCTGATCCAAAGATAAAGAGCAAGGTCAGAAACAGCTGTTCTGAACTAAGGATAAGCAGTGGATCAACAGGACCCTGAGGGGATTGGATATGATCAATCTGACAGGGAATGCAGTCTGGGCTATAAGGTGTGATCTACCCAGGAAAGGTCACCCCTAATCCTACGATGTAAATAAATGTTTTTCTCTCTTACTATGTTTATGCAAAAATAACTATAGAAAAATTATTGAAATGATTTTTATCAGTCAAAGATCAGAGAAAAACAATGTATCCGGATTTCAGCCATAAATCCCTAGTAGTTCTGCATGTGCACGCGGAGCCGCATGCATGTGTGTGTGTGTAGTGAGTTGGAGTCAGGAGTGTGTGGAGAATTAAAGCCTTAGATTTTATAGAACTGGTGGTCATAGTTCTTTGTCCATTGGCGAGAGGGGTGGTCATGAGCCTTGAATGTAGCCAGGGAATCCGATGGACCCCAATACTGTCGGAGACCCTGAACAGCCCAACACTGCCATAGAGTTACGTAGTTTTACTCAATACTTAATAACAGAATGATACTTTACATAACCATCCCAATTTTTGCCTTCCATTAATTCATTTCTAATCTATGCAATATAATTCAAGTTTCATTTCTATACCACTGTTACAATAGAAAATGCTGCCATTATATGATAAACTAGTTAGGAGACAAATAAGCCTTTTAGGTTAAAAATACCTTTCTTTTCCGTTTTCTCTTTCACCTTTTTGTTCTTCTCTTGCCCCTTCCTTTATCTGTTCTTTAGGACCAGATGACATGGTTGTCACAGATACAGACTGAACCATCTTTTCAGAAACTGTATCATTAGCTTGCAGTGGAGTACCAGATGGAAATGGTATTTGTTTCACTGAGACAAAAGGAAAGACAAATGATACTTGTATTAAACTAAGATGAAAACTACAGCTCTACCATAAATGTAAATTTTTCAAAATAGAATTCACTATAGTTGATAGTATCTACTAGGTTATGAAAAGACTACCAAGAAATTAATAATAACTAAAATAAAATACAGGATTTTCATTAATCAATAATATATGTGACAAAATCACAGAGAGCAATAGTTAATATTCATGATACATTGTTTCACATACTGTTCAAAATGCTGTTCCTGAATTAATAAATGCTCTACACAGTTAAGGTCTATTCATATTTCTAGTTATAGATGATCAGGCTTAGTTACACAAAACTTAAAATATTAGCTCGGTGAGTAGTAGAATAAAAAATTTACACTCAAGCAGCCTGTTTCCAAAGACCATTCTCTCACGGTGTGGTATGTTTTTTACTTGAACAACGCAACAATTAATTAGGAAAGGATTTTTTGTTCTTTTCAAAACAGAAGTCAGGGGCTGGAGCGAAAGTCCAGTGGGTAGGGTGTTTGCCTTGCACACGGGCGACCTGGGTTCGATCCCGGCATCCCATATGGTCCCCTGAGCACCGTCAGGAATAATTCCTGAGTGCAGAGCCAGGAGTAACTCCTGAGCATTGCCAGGTGTGAACCAAAAAGAAAAAAAAAAAAAAAAACAGGAGTCATTTCCGCATCAGAATTAATGGAGATACAGCACTACTCACAATTCTACATCAAAGGGACAAAGGGCAGGGAAGAAATAAAAACTATTGGTCTAGGCCGAGGGAGACAGTATTATTAGGATTAGGGTTCAATCTTCAGCAGCAGGGAGTGGTGGTTCCCAGTACTGCAGGATCCAAGCAGCACTACATACATGGACCCAAGCACTGAACTGCTGGCTCAATTGGCCAAATACTGAGTGGCTCCTGGGTCTCCCATACCTGCCCTCCCCAATAACAAAAATCACTGGTCTCTCACATGCAGTAAGCAAAACTTTGCCTATTTATAGGTCTTAAAAGGTTCAGAGATCATTGAAATTGATAAAATACAATCTGATAAATAGGATCTTGATTTTAGCTTAAATTTTGGTTTAGCTTTTGAACAATATTCAGACTTCACTACTAAGATATATTTTTAAGTTTCTGGAGACTAATGCTCCTTTTCGTAATGTCGCTATTTGTTTCTTCATTAGACATACAGAATTCAATACATAATTCAAATCACTGGTTTATTTTAGCCTTTCATGAATAAAATTAGAGTTTAAGAGTTTAATATCTAAAGGGCAATCTTCAAAAACTGCAAGAACTGTGACAAATAAAAAGCAGTATTAATATTTTAACTGCTTATTTTATTCTGGATCTGATTCTAAATCTCAGTTTTGCTTCTAAATATCAATTAGTTACAAATTTTCCAGTGACAATATTTTCTAAACTTAAGTTGGCTGGTCCTTACTTTTACTCATCTAAGATTAGACTTGTACTAGAGCAGTCAAAATATCTCACTGACAAAATAGGAACAGAGGCTTTTAACATGGCACGGCCACCTTAGCTCATCCATGGAGATTTTATACGATAAATTATCAAAAAGCATTGCTGTATGGTATGTTGCAATCACAAAAACAATATTACTATTGCTATTTTATGGCCTGAATTTATCTAGATTAAATAACTCCATAATTAAAATTTTATGCAATAGTTAAATAATAATCTCTTAAGAGAGATGACAAACATGATTTTGAACAAATGAGGAAAAAATACATAATGCAAATGAAACATGAGGTGTACAATAACCTAAATAAGTGCTATATGAACATTATTATGACTTTTTTTTTTTTTTTTGGCTTTTTGGGTCACACCCGGCAATGCTCAGGGGTTTCTCCTGGTCTGCACTCAGGAATTACTCCTAGCGGTCTGGGGACCATATGGGATGCCAGGGATCGAACCCAGGCCGGCATAGGCGCGCCTGCAGACCGCCCTACCCGCTGGGCTATCGCTCCCTATTATGACTTTTCAGTAGCTACCACTGGAATAAGATATCAAAAGCTGAGGATTTCAGTTTTGCCACACTATGGGTGAACCAGCTAAGACTACTTTCTGTATTTATGCCTCCTTTCTCATTGTGTAAAAGCAGATAAATGCAGAGGGCTGTTGTGAGAATACGGTGAAAAATAAAGCATAATATCTAACAATACATGACAGAAGAAACAAATATAAACTTAGATATAATCACCTCCATTCTGAATTTCTGCCTGAATTAGCTCCTGTTTCAAATCTTCAATTTCTTTCTTCAATTTAGCATTTTCAACACGAAGTTTCTTCTCTTCTCTCAAAGTTGCTTGTAAAACTAGAACCAAAACAATCCAATTAAGACACTACTGTTTCTTAAAATGTTCCTTATGGGTAGTCAGAATAAACATACACAGAATTAACATTTCACCAGGTCCTTTATATTAATTTAGCATAATAAGATAATTATAAAAGGGGGCAGTGGTAAAATAATGATATAACCTAAAAGGCTCTGAGTCATTTTCCTAAATCTATAAAGATGCTTACTAAAATTAGATAACCGCCTTTTATCATTACAGTTATAATAAAGGGCAATGACAATTCATAACTTAGATTCAGATATTACTGGTAAATAAATTGTAAGAAATACTAGAAGTTAGGAATCTAGTAACAAAATATTTCCAAGCACATTTTTCTAGACATTAACGTAAGAGAAACTGAATCATCCTTTTTTGTTTCTAATACTTCACAAATTGAGTGGATCAACCAATCAGTTAAATATGCCAGCTTGTCAACCAATCAGTTAAATAATGCCAAAGCTTTGCTCCAGATTATGTGACAACTTATGTATGTGTGATATATGTTAACGTATACAACAGAGTAAACATTAAAAAAAAAAGATCCTCAGTGACAAAAAGGGAGTACTTCTGGTTATCATAAAGATAACAGGCATCAACACTGGCATATACCGGGCAGGAAGCATGCTAAGTATTCCCGTAAAATGAAGAGCCGCCTCACGTCTGGTGGACTTTGTTGTCATCACGCACTATATATATCTGTGCTGGTGAAATTTTGTGATTATTTCAGCTTCTATCTTATTAAGCCTGGGTCAACTATACACAAGATAGGTTCCTTATCCATGTACTATCTCTCTGGCCCCCATACATTTTCTGAATTTTTTTTAATCATATTAGAAACTTCCCAGACAAAACTTGGTCTGTACAAACTCTGACTGAAGGTGTCATTCACTATCCTGAGGGCCCCAGGGTAGACTGGTGATAGAATGCATGTATTCTGAGTAAATACAAACATGACTTAACAGCTGCTGGTATCTAAAACTGTCTACACAGGGAAAACTACATGCCTTGTGCCACGACTGCCATTTCACTTGTTGCATCTGTGAAGACTCCATGTATGTGAACCATGAAACATCTGATGCCAACATGTCAGGAAGTTCTGCTTAGAGCCTTTTCAGTATTTCTTTACATTACACAGAGGAATAAAGAAAATATGAAAGTATTTTGTAACTAAATATACGGGTAAATTATTCTAAAGAACTATTTTTTCTCAAGATAGTAAAAGGTTTTACAAAATATTTATTATAAAAAAAATAGGCAATGGATCCATGAACCACCAGGAAAAGCCACCAAAAAAAATTAAACAATAAAGTGAAAATAAACATGCAAGCATGTGTTATTTTTTACTTGGTGGGCTCTGCTTGTTTGTTTTTGGTCATATCTGGCGCTGTTAAGGGAATACTCCTGGCAGTGCTCAGAGCGTTATATGGGTGCCATGAATTAAACCTGGGTTGGCCATGTGCAAGGCAAGTGTCCTACCCTCTGTATTATCTCTCTTGCCCCTACTTTAATTTTTTTAATTAGCAAAACTGAAACGCAGATCAAGATGGTAAAAAGCATCTTGGTAAAAAACTGAGATAAACATCAGTTTATAAGATATGTATCAAAAGAAGTAATCAAGCATCATAATCTCTCAATTTACTAATGGAAAGAAATTAATTGTTTTTTAAAAATCCGAATGAGCCAAAGAATTAGTACATGGACTAAAATGCTTGTCCAGCATGCAGCTAACCAAGTTTGATCCTTGTCACTGCATATGGTTCCCTGAACAATACCTGGAGTATACATAAGAACAGAGCTAAAAGCCCCGAGCACTGCTGAGTTGTGGCCCACCACAAAATAAAAACAGATTCGCTCTTCTGAAAGATAATATAGGGGTTTAGGCACTTGCCTCTCATGCAGGTGTCCCAGTTCAATCCCTGGTACCACGAGGTCTCTTGGGCACTGCCAGGTGAAGCCCTGGAGGTCCCAAGCAACAAAGGGTGGCCTGAGTAAGCCCCAGCATGGCGGCGCCCTTGCAGCACGTGCATCCTGAGTCCTCACAATGAACTGACAGCCATGTTGGCCAAGAATTTCCAGGAATGGCTCCTGGGCCCCTAAGTGTGACTGTGAGCACCCTACAAATCAATCTAAATTTTAACAGCAGAAACTCAAATGTGTTTTTGAATATATCATAATAATTTCTATACACATAGTAAAAAAATTAAAAGTTTCAGAAAATGCCTTAGTAAAATGAGTATTAAAGTAAAATTCTTTTTAATACAAGCTTGGTAAAAGGAGATGAGTTTGTATCTGAATCACACTTGATCACTTGATATCCCGTTATTCATCAATTTGCTCGAGCGGACGCCCAGTTATGTTTCTATTTGACCCTATGACATGCCAGTGTAGCCCAATGGCATCTGTCTGTTTCGGGGATATTAAGAGCTTCGAACTGTTTGTTCCTGATAAGGAAGGAACTGTTAGGGTCCTGATGAGGAAGTCTGACCATCTTACAGGTGAGTGGCCACGCGATTTTTTTTGGCGTCCCATGGGATCCAATCGGTAACAGTTCTAGTCCAACGGTCGCCTCCAGATCACATTATATGACTAGTCCATCTGATTTTCGATGTTCTGGCAGATGAGACAGCATCCTTGATATTAGAATAGCGATGGAGGTCGGAACTCCGGATTCCTTCTCTCACTTGAGTGAGGTGTGATATTCCAAGCATGGCTCTTTCAATTCCTCTTTAGGAGACCTGAATGGTATTCTCATCCTGCTTTCATAGGGCCCAGGTCTCTGAGGCGTATGTTAATGCAGGGAGAAAGGTGGAGTCAAAGAGGTGTGCCCGTGGCCAGAGGTTCTTTGTTATTTTGACTATTGTTTCGATGTTTTTGAAGGCAGTCCATGCCGCAATTTTCCTCCTGCGCAACTCAGGTTTCAAGTCATTCATCATACTGACTTCTCGACCTAGGTACACAGAGCTGTTGCATTCAGAGATGTTTGTTCCATTGAGAGTGAATGGGGCTTATGGAATTGGTTCATTTCTCATGAACATAGTTTTGTTGAGATTCAGCTGTAGACCTATCCTTCCACATTCTCGGTCAAAGTCTGCCAGCATTTGTGCCGCTTGGCTGATGTTTGGTGTTATTAGAACGATGTCATCAGCGAAGCATAGGTGGTGTAGTTGCCAGCCATCAATCTCCACTCCCATTTTTTCCCATTCTAATTGTCACATGATGATTTTGAGGGTGGCGCTGAAGAGTTTTGGTGAGATGGTATCACCCTGCCGAACCCCTCTTTTGATGTCGATGATCACTTCCCTGTAGAATGGTGAGATCCTGGTGGTGAAACCGTGATATAGTTCACGAAGGATCTTTATGTAATGGGTTTGAATGCCCTGTTTGACTAGGGCTTCCATGACTGCTTCAGTCTCCACAGAATCGAAGGCTTTCTTTAAATCAATGAACGTGAGACAGAGCGGCTGTCTGTCTCACAGATTGAACTGAATTCTCTATAGACTTCAATGAGTTTGGTTATCATGTGGATATGGTCGATTGTGCTGAATCCTTTTTGGAAGCCAGCCTGCTCGCATGGTTGTTCTTCATTTAATGTTCTGCCAATCCTGTTCAGGATGACTCGAGTGAACAGTTTGTATATGACAGACAACAGGCAGATGGGGCGATAGTTGCCAATGTCGTGAATGACACAATATCTATAATTTCTAAATGAATTCTATACCGATTTACTTTCAGCATCTTCTTTCAGCAGTCGTAAAGATTTCTTTTTCTCTACATAGCAATTACAAACCAATACTAATTTCTCTTAATAACAGTTATTTAAAAACATTAAAACTATTTAAAAAACAAAAAGTGTTAATTACTAGAATCAAATAGTGACTAATAATTTTTTTGGTAAACACATTTTTTAGCAATGCATCAATTCAATAGCTATTTCCTTATAAAGTCTTAAATGCCTTACTTGCTTTCTCCTTAAGAAGAGAAACTTGCTGCTTAAGATACTCGATGATTTGCTCAGCCTCTGCACCTTTCTGCTCAAGTCTCTTCAGGACAACATCATTAGTTGCCATTTTCACCAAGAAACGGCAGAAAATCCTAAATTAAAAAATAAAAATAATAAATAATACTAAAAGGAAATAAACGTGTACAGGTCACCGGAAAAGTCATCTGAAAGAACATGTTATACTATCACAGAATAAATAAGAAAAACACTTTTCTATGGAGAAACAAACTGAAAAGGCAGAAATTTAAAGAGACTACTTCTACTTATATCTGCGTGGAAGAGGAAATCTATTTTTTCCCTAAATGCAGGGAATATGTCATTCAACCACATTTTAGGGCAGAAAGTTCAAACAAACGAACGAAATAATTAAAATACAGGGCTCAAGGCACTCGCCCTGCCAGTGGTCAGCCTGGGTCTGACCCCTAGCAGTGTAAGGTTCCCTGGACACCACTGGGTACGGGCCAATCTGCCCCATACCTCTGCCCCCTTCCCTCCAAACGTTTTTAAAATAAGAAGGGAATGAGAGGGAAAAGAATATCACTAACTTTAACTTGGAGTCATAACTGAGTATGTGAGTTCTAATGAAAAGAGAACTGCAGAATCCTTCCCTAGATACTACTTTTATATATTGGATTATTTTTACTAATTATTAAAATTTTTAGTAAGAAAAACATGAAGAAAATTATTACGTGCTGGAAAATCAACATGAATCACTTGTCAACTAAGCAATGCCAGTATATATAATGTCCTTTATTAAAATATTACTGAAAATTTAATTCCTTGACAATTCATAGACATTAGAAAACAGTGTAGGGAAAGCTGTGTAGAAAACAGAAACTAATCATTAAGCTAGCTTTTAAATGGTCAGATTGTGATAGTCTCACTACCAAATTACTTCTTACCTGATTTAAAGTCAATTAAAACCTAAAGTATTACCTAAAGTATTACAAGGACACAAGTATTGCTGAAATGATTCTGATGCTATTATCTGGAGCATGCCTGGCTATGCTCAGGGTTTTACTCCTATCTCTGTGCTCAGGAGATTATATGTAGTGCCAGGGATGAAATCTCGATCAGTCGCATGAAAAATGCCCTACCTCCTGTACTTTGCCCACTAATTCATATTTTAAATAAATGATGCCACTCAATGAATAGTGTCATTTTTAATAAAGAAAATGGAACAATCGTAAAAAAATACAAGAGTGCTTTCAAATTTCAAATTATCATTCAATATTTATGTTATATAAAGAAATCTCTAAAATTGTATCCTTTACAAAGAATGCTCTCAAAACACATGGAGGGGGAAATTACGATATGGAAGCAACTATAAAATTAAGCTACAAGCAAACAAAATATGAGATTACTCTGAAAATGCCATCATAAGCTACTCATTTTCTATATACTACAGTTATCAGTTTATGAAAATTCAAAAGAAAAAAGTAAAATTCTTTTTAATACAAGCTTGGTAAAAAGGAGATGAGTTTGTATCTGAATCACACTTGATCACTTGATATCCCCAAATCTAAGTGAATACTGAATGAATGTTTTCACGTAATTTTTAGCTTTTACTTCTCTGGCCAAAAAAAAAAAAGAACATACTCAATGAGTTGTTTACTCTATCACCTATGAAAGTTGCAAAATAAATTAAATCAAAAGTCATCTGGTATACAGAAATACAAATGAACGGAATATAATAAATAGAATTATTAAATGAGATTAATTCAAGTCATATCTGCATAAAAGTAATGAGAGATCTAGAAAAGAATCACTAACCTAGATTTTGTGAAAGGAAAATTTTCTATCAGGCCTTTAATTACAAATGCTTGCCTATGTTAAAGTATAACTTTAAGTTTATAACTGATAAAATCGGGATTGAGAAATATCTGAAACACTCAGTAAAAAGAGGAAGAGTTTTTGTTTTGGCAGAGAGTCACTACCAAGGGGGTTCAGAGAGTGATCTGTCACCACCAAAGGGTTGAATCTAGGCCCCAAGGATGCCTGTGCTGAGGATCACCAGGCCCAACAGAGGCTGTGCTCAGGGGCCCTGGAGCTGCTGGGGGCGTGGGGAGGGAGGTTGGGGCTATACCCAGTCAAGCACGGGAGGTCATGTGGTACTGGGGATTAGGTATGTTGAGCATGGACATATCAATGCATTTATTTAAAAAAATAACCTGATTAAACATGAAGAACTTATTAATAACAAACAAAAATATCAGAAAATCATATTAGGTCATGAAGTCTTCAAGTACTGAGACTACATAAGTAATGACAGTGATCATTCTCATCATTTACATAGAAACTGGATGACAGATGACATCTCAAATAAGGTATTGTTAGGAAATAATTTAGATATCAGAAGCTGATATCCAAATAGGCATTATCATCCTATAATACTAGCACCTACTTTGTCCTTAAGATCTGCCAAGCCCTTTTCTAAGGATTACACGATATTTACTTATTCAATCGTAACCCACATTTCATCTCCTCTTCATAAACTACGAATAGTAACATTTAGTAAACATTTAGCAACATGGACTTAGAAATCAAATCAAATATTACCCTTTACCCCCAAACAGGAGTTTGATCTTGAACAACTTAGCCTCTCTGAGCCTCTTTTCTCATTTGTAAACTGAAGATAATTTCTGTATTTCATAGGGTTTGTTAGAAAAAAAATGAAACACCACGAATTATAAAGCTCTTTGGTAAACATTTAACTTATGCCAAGCACCAAGCCCAATTTTGGAACACAAAATATTGAATACACACACACATGCCTCACTTTCAAGAAGTTCATGGTATAGTGAGGGCACTGGCGAGATAGTACAGCAGCTAAGCTGCAGGAAGGCAGCACTGCGTGCTGGCATTGTGTTACCAATGTGCTCCCTGTATCTTAAATTCATAATCTTAGTTTTTACTTATGGCCCCTGATTATAGTAATGTATGGACTTAAGAATAGAGAGGAAAGATAAGTATGCTCTTTATTCAAGACAAATGGGAAACAGCAAACCAAGCAATTTTTTTAGACAGGGACTATATTTAAGGCCCCTATCTTGATTACTGCTATAACACTGCTAAAAGCTGAGACACATCTTTCACCATTCAGGTCTGAGTGGTGCTCACTCCATTATTGTGTGCCAACTGCTCCACTCTTATTTTTAATTATTCAATAAAGAGCTGAATATCCAATATGTTTATTAGCTTTAGTCTCCTCAGAACTTTTTAACATGCTAATAACATTTGGCTTCTCATTATGAGAACCTGAATAATAGGGCAGATACCACTTGGAGATCTTTTATTATGGTCTGCCTAACTTAATTACCTCCATAAAGCATAGAGGAAAGCGTGAATTAAAATGAACTCATCTCAGGCCATATGCCCTGTCAGTAAATGAGGACTAAGACTCATATCTATCTGACTCGGAAATATTAAATATCAAAATTTTAATCATCCACTCTGGAAATAGCGTAAACATCCATCAAGCATTAACAGTATAGGAGATTATTATTCAGCATTAAAGAGAAATGGAGCACTAGTATATTTAACAACAGCGATGAATCTTAAAATACTCCTTTTAAGGAGTGGGGGTTGAGGAGGGCCACACTCAGCAGTGGTCAGGGGCTATTCTCATTCTGGGCTGGGGGTTCACGCTCAGCTACACTCAGGGAATCGGGTTTGAGATGACAAGACAGTTCAGTGGGCTAAAGTGTAAGAAGTTGGCCTTTCAAAGCCAAAGCTGTAATTTCTCCAAAGGATCTAATTATTTAAACTAGTATTCTCTGAAAGCGTTAGGAATATGAACTTAGAAAATGGCTAGTCTTATTTAGAAGATATTATATAAGAATGACACAAAAAGCAATTATATATAATATTTATATATTAGAAAAGATACAGAAAACAGTCCTCTAGGTGTGTTTCTTGTGTTGAGATGGTGGGAAAGTTAGTTTTCCCTTTATTTTTTTTTGGGGGGGGAGGGTGGTGGGAACCTCCCTAACATTACTCAGAGGACTGGAAGTAACTGGGCGTGGTACTCAGTCATTAGAAAGGGGTGGCTCAATGTTCAGTCTGATGATACAATGAGTCTGGGACCCACTTCTCTGGGGATTATAAGGGACACTTCCCCTTTTTCTAAAAAATAATTAGGACCATTTTAGATAAAAGATTTCTGGCAAAGCATTATCTAAATGATTCTGCTCCTTTATATTTTGTTCTCAATAACCCTTACCTCAAATCATAGTCAGGTGATGATGATCTTATCACATAAATGAACTTGAAACTACAGCTAATAATTAGAACATACTTCAGAAGATCTGTAATTTATTTTAGATAAAAATTTCCTATTCCAGTACTCAGTGTTAAACTTAAATAAAAATAAATTTGCTATTGTAAGCATCCCCAATTGCAAAATTACTCTAATCGTAAGATGCTCTATATTTTACACGTCACTAGAAAAAAAAACAATTTAGGATCTGGGGTGCTATCTCAGAGGTCAGGGCACATGGCTCTCATGCACAGGCCTAAGCTCAATCCCTAGCACTGCATGGCCCTTCAAGCATCAATGGCGTGACCCAGTGGCCCTGCGCAGAGCACTGTGTGGTGTTGGTGGCCTTCAGGAAATCTGCACACACTGCTGGGCCTCATTAAACACGCTGACCTGGTCTGGGGATCACTGGAGTTGGAGCGGAGCCCTGCTTGAGGGACACCACCACCATCCAAAAAACCACCTGAATTAACCAATGCGATGCTTTAGCAGTCACATCCACACTACATAACAAAAGATCTCTCGAGATTTAGTCATTTAAAAAGTGCATAGGTTTTGTTTTTGTTTTTTACTCATTGTTTTTTGTTTGTTTTTTTTTTTTTTTTTTTTTGGGTCACACCCGCAAAACTTAGGGGTTTCTCCTTCCTGGGTTTGCACTCAGGAATTACAACCGGCAGTGCTCAGGGGACCAATGGGATGCCGGGATCGAACTGGGTCTGCCATGTGCAAGGCAAATGTCCTACCCGCTGTGCTATCGCTCCAGCCCCAGGTTTGGGGGGGTTCATCTGCTCTGGGGCCACATCTAGTGGGGCTGGGATTACTCCCACTTCTGTGCTCTGGCTGTACATGGCGTCTGGAACAGAACTCTAGCCTCCTGCAAGCAGAACCTGTACCCGGCCTGTTGAGCTCTTCCCTGCCACAACCACAGCTGACACAAAGACAAGGGGATGGAGCTTCTACCCACGGCCCCTGGGCTGTCGCTGCAGCTGCTATTGCCACTACAGCTAAGTGGAGCGGGAGCTCCACAACCATATTTTTACCTTATACCACATCTTTGTTTGTTTCTGAATAAACAGTAACTTTTCACTTTAGTGTCATTTCTAAAGGACACTTAAATGAAAATTAAACTCAAAGACTAGCATAGAAAATTCTGTTACTGGTTGAACATGAATGACTTTTGTTTTTTTTCCTCTCTGGGTCACACCGGTGATGTTCAGGCCTTACTGCTGGCCCTGCACTCAGGAATTACCCTGGCGGTGCTAGAGGGGCCATATGAGATGTTGGGGCTGGATCCTGGGCTGGTCGCATGCAAAGCAAACGCATTACTCACTGTACTATTGCTCGCGCCCACGAATGACATTTTAAAGACAATAATCTAAGTTTTCCATTGCTCTTACCACCCAAGGGGGCCTTCTGACCTGCCTCATACTGGAGTGGGGTTTACCTTCAGCGCGTATACGCACTCATCACCCTTTTCCTCTCGTTTTTATCCCAGGTCACTGCTAACAGACACCACCACTTCAACTGGGAAAAGCGCATTACACACTCGGCCGCTGAACTTTTGACTCACTTGGGCGCAAATTATGTCACGGAATAAGCTGGGCGAAACGATGGCTGCTCTGAATCCCATGCAACGGAGACCAAAGGGCACAGACATGCTATTGTCTGGTCAACTCTAAAACGCACACTCGAGTTTTCAACAGCTACTGAACTCACCGTACAGAGTCTCCACGAAAGCACTGAACTTGCCTTGCGGCTATATCTAACGTTAAGGCAGTCATAAGCTGCCGGGCCCCGACCCCACCTCCCAGTCCTCCCACGGAGGCACGGTCTACCCATAAGGTATCCCCGGGGCCTGGGTTTATGCTCCCCCAAACCTCTCCAAGGCGACCTAGACCCCAGGTCCCTGAGTGACGCCCACCCCACGATCCTCGGCTTCGGTCCCGATTCCTTCTGCTCGGGGCCGTGCAGTCGGGTCACAGACACCCACATCTCCGCACTCCGGCCCGGCCGTCTCCCTCCTCTCTCTTCATTCTGTGTTTCCCCGACGGAGGCGAGCTGCAGGGGGGCAAGCAGCGCGGCTCTCGGTTCCTCGTGCCGCAACAGCGTCGGTCCAGCCCATAGGCTACCAGTCGGCCGCCGGTGCCCCGCAAGCATCGACGCAAACGCCAGACTCTCTGGGTCCTGACCCCACCAGGAGCCGTCTTCTCCGCGGCCCTGCGCAGCCTCCGAACCTGCCTTCTCCGAAGGCCCCAGCCCTCTACCTTGTTCCCCCAGGCCCAGCAACGACGGTGCTGCCGACACCCGAGTCGCACCCGCACGTCAGGCCCTAAGTCCCCAGGACGCTCACAAGCACAATCCGTCTGACCTGAGTCCCTCCTCGGGAGTCACTCACATTAAGCGGTGGACACGATCGCCTCCGACAGCTCAGCCAGAGCCACGGCCTCCCGCACGACGAGCTGCGAGAAAGGACCCAATAGGCGTCCCCACTAAACGCCTGACCATTTCACAGTTTCTACCCCCTATGTGCTCGCTCCCAACCCGTGTGCACCCAAATCACACTCAATGACTTCCAACTCCTCGAATAACACCACCACCACCTTGTTTCTCCTCTTAGCTCGCCACATTTTTCTCGCTGCTTTGGGCTCAGGGCTAGACGCCGGACGTCGGGGACTTTCCTTAATGCTGCGTCGCAGAGACTATGACGTCAGAGGAAGCGGCCCGGCTGATTTGACCCGAGGGACAGAGCCTGGAGCTGTCAGTGGAGCGGGCCAGGCGCGCGCTCCTGGCCGGATTCTGAGCTGG
Source organism: Cryptotis parvus (assembly GCA_021461705.1). Taxonomy (NCBI): domain Eukaryota; kingdom Metazoa; phylum Chordata; class Mammalia; order Eulipotyphla; family Soricidae; genus Cryptotis; species Cryptotis parvus. Next base: position 36,473 of record JAJIBD010002593.1, on the reverse strand, counting down.
AAGTTTCAGCTCCTGCTCCACTTAGCTGTAGTGGCAATAGCAGCTGCAGCGACAGCCCAGGGGCCGTGGGTAGACGCTCCATCCCCTTGTCTTTGTGTCCGCTGCATCCCCAGTCTCAAAGGCAGGTATTGGGGTATTGCAGTTTTCTGTGTCATATTGGTTGGGGCTGGTGGGGAGTACGGGAAGAGCAGGTGCAGCAGTCAACCAGCTGGTTGGCAATGAGAGAACCCGCCTGCAGGGCTGCTTTTGGCAGAGTTCTGTGCCCACCCCAGTGCAGGAGGCCAGCCCCCACCCCATCCCGAGAATTGATTAAACGGGTCATTTGGAAATTGTGGGCAACCCTTGGATCGGGGCCTCCAAGGATTAAAGAGTGAGGACTCCTCGCCAGCTTTACTTACCCGTTTATGAGAACGCTTGCTTTCCCCTCCCCGTCACCCGTCTGGTTTTCAAAGGTTTAGTCCGTGAGCTTGGAATGTAACTTCTCCTGGTGCAGTGAGAGAAAATGAAGGAGTGAAAGGAAGTCACTTTAAAAATTGTCAGTGGTTGTTTTTCATAGGCCTCGTGTCCTTGGTTTTATTTGTGACAGCTGTTAAAGGGAAGCATATAAAGCAAATGGTCTAGTATTTATTATTCTCCTCGGAGAAAATGTGTAAATGACTTTATCCAGGATTGCATGAGCATCTTTTGGCTCTTCACATAACCCCCACCAATTTAAGCTTTTGCACTACAAGTTTTTTGTTTTTGTTTTGATTTTTGATTTTGGGTCACACCCAGCAATGCTCAGGGGTTACTCCTGGTTCTGCACTCAGGAATTGCTCCTGACGGTGCTCTGGAGACCATATGGGATGCCGGGGATCGAACCCTGGTCTGGCCACATGCGAGGCAAACATCTTACCCTCTGGACTATCACTCCAGCCCCTACAAGTTCTTTGGAGACAGAACTTTTCTTTTATTTCCCAGCATCTTAGAAACACCAAACTAAAAACATAAAAGCTTCAAAATATTTGTTGGATGAATTTCCAGACCCGACTTGTTGCATTTATGATATTCCTAGCTAATTATTCTCACTTCAGCTGTTGCTAGGCATAGCTTTTTTACCACCACCAAATGCGTATGCAATTCTTATGTGTGAGCCAGCAAAATAGTACAGCAGGTAAGCATTGCCCTGCATGCAAATGATCTTTTTAGGTTCCTGGTACCCCATGTGGCCTCCAGAGCCCAGCCAGAAGCATCCCTGAGGTACAGAGCCAGGACTAAGCCCTGAGCATTGCCAGATGTGCCCCCAACAGAAAAGAGTGTGTGTGTATATGTGTATTCCTGAATTATGTTTTTCTTTTTTAATTAAATCTAAATTTGCATAAATTTGTGTGCCTTTTTACCCTATTTAGCATTATTTTTCTTTTCTTAAGGGGTGTGGAGAAAAAAACCCAACATGACTCAGGGATTACTCCTGGCTATGTGCTCAGGGATCAGGGATCATTCCTGGTGGGTTTGGGGAACCCTATGGGATGCTGGTGATCAAACCAGGTTGCCTGCATGCAAGGCAAATGCCCTGCCTGCTGTACCATCGCTCCAGCCCCTCAACATTATATGTCTAAGCACAGACGGACGTGGATCAGCTATAGGTCGCTTGTCTTGCAAGGATGAGGTTCTGGGTTCTATGACTGCTACCACACCACCCCCTCCCCAAAAGTAAGAAGCATTTATGCCATAGCATGTAACTATGTAACCTGATTGTCTTATGTTTATTCCTTCCAATTTTTTAGCCTCTCACTTATCTCCGGACATTTTAGTTGTGGCCAGTTTTCTGATATTAGGAATAATAGCGTTGTTTTTTGTACCCACTGTTTCTGTGTATGAGAATGTATGCAGGAACGGAATGGCAAAATTGTGCAAGATGATTCTCCAAAGTGGTTTGCTAGTTTAAATTTTTTACTATAAAGGGAAATTTTTATAGTGTTTTTCTATACCTCCGAACACATGCTGTCAGATTTCTAAATTTTTACTATGTGGTTACTCTAAATTCTATGTGGTTTTAATGAAATCTTTGGTTATTTATAGAGTTAGTAACCAACTTCTTGGTTATTCATAGAGTGAATAACTATCTCACACACATATACAAACACACACATATATGACTGATTCTTGTGTACTCCTTTATGAAATGTATTTTTCCATAGCCTTCTGTTTTTTTTTTCTTTTTTGGGTCACACCTGGTGATGCTCAGGGGCTCTATGGGATGCCGGGAATCGAACCCAGGTTGGCGGGTTTAAGGAAAATGCCCTCCCCACTGTTCTATCACTCTGCCCCAACACTGCCTTCTGTTATAGAAGAGTTGTGATACGGATTTTTAAATATTTTTAAATGAGGTAGAGTTGGTTTTGTTTTTATAAATGATCTTGTCTGCCTTAAGAGAAGACTGTTCTCAGGGGGCTGGAGCGATAGCCCAGCGGGTAGGGCATTTCCCTTGCATGTGGCCGGCCTGTGCCGGCCCGGAGTTCCATCCCCAGCATCCCATATGGTTGCCTGAGCACTGCCAGGAGTAATTCCTGAGTGCAGAGCCAGGAGAAACCCCTGAGCATTGCCGGGTGTGACCCAAAAAAGCAAAAAAAAAAAAGAGAGAGAAAGAGAGAGAGAGAGAGAGAGAGAGAGAGAGAGAAGACTGTTCTTTTTATTGTCTCTCTTCCTTGCCAACTATGTACTAGTCTTTTACCAACTCTTCTATTATCCTTGGGCCATTCAGGAAGCATTAAGAAAACTGGGTCTAGACCTCTGTGGACCGGCTTGATGTCTAGCAGTACAGCGTGATCTTTACTGAGGTCACACATGTTCCAGAATTGGGAGTTTGCTTTTGTCACCAGTGCCCGAGTCAGCTATTGTGTTTGTCAGACAGGTAGTTTAGTTTATCGAGGCAGGGTAGATAAGTGCAGCCCTGATATTTTCCTTCTCCTTTCAAACCTTCTCCCAGCTCCTCCTTTGAGTCCTGCCTTCCTGGATTCTGAAGAATCTGAGCAAACTCCCCGCTTCTATTAAAGGTTGTGGCTTCCTTATTTCCTTAGTTCCTCATGCCCACACTTCTCCACACACAGTTGGCTTTATAGGAATTTCCTGAAATCTTTCATCAGTTCACAACTGTTCCGGGCCTTTCTGTGAGTCTGTACACTTTAAAAACACTTAGTGCCTTAAGTGAGGTTTCTGCCCTGAGTGGGACATGTGGTCTGTTGTCTTGATGGAGAAGCCCAGCACCTTCCCCGCACCCTGCTGGTCCTGGCCTTGGTCTTTAGGGAGATGCGGGCTGAGACAGACTTGTTTGACCAATAGGACTTTCTGGTTGCAATTGCCTTGGGGGGTTTCATCTGGCTCTGAGGTCAGTTTCTTACACTCTGGGCTGCTGCATTCCATGCTTCTGGAGTCCATGTGGATGGACAGGGCCTCTCGGAATCCTCACTCGAGCATCCACCTCTCAGTCTACTTGTCGGTCTGGAAACTGGAGTCAGCAACACTGTCAGGACTGTAGGGGTATTAAAACACATCACATGTTAATAATCTAGCACAGTAACAGCAGCAAAGACGATAATATTACAGCACCTTCTAGTAGTGTTTAAATTTTAACTGATTTTTGGAGACCCCTGCCCCTTTTAAGTTTCTGCTCAGTGTCTGTGTATCTTTTCTGACTTTATGCAAAGAAAAGTTATTAGTGGTCTGTGGGCTAGTAAAGCTTTAGATAAAGAGCGGGACTTAGTATGTGAATTAGAAATGACAGAATTTCATGTAATCTCTTAGCGGAATTGAAGGAGTATATTCTCTTTCATCCATTCAGTCTTTTACTTAGAGCTGTAGCATGATTGTGTGATCATAAATTGTAGTGAGTTTTTCTCTTCACTGTTAACTTGGAATTTTTTAATGTTGATTTTCTTTTAATTGTTGGATTGGCTTTTTCCTTCAGGTAGAACATAAGAAAATACTTCCTAAATGCTCTGTTGATTTTCTTTTCCAGGTTGTCTTGGCAGATATAGGACACAAACATGTTTCCGTTGAAGGATGCAGAAATGGGTGCCTTTACCTTCTTTGCCTCGGCTCTACCACACGATGTTTGTGGAAGCAACGGGCTTCCTCTCACACCAAATTCTATCAAAATTTTAGGGCGCTTTCAAATCCTGAAGACAATCACCCATCCCAGACTGTGTCAATATGTGGACATTTCTAGAGGAAAGCATGGTGAGTTACTTCTTTCCTCATTTGTGATATCAACTGTTGTCAGATTAGGTAATAAATACACAATAAATAAATCACTTATATGCATGTTTCATGTGTGTGCATGCATCTATAAGCGTGTACCCACACAGTCACACTTTCATATGTGACCTTTCATTTACGTCGAGGTGTGCCTTCCATTTATGTCAGGTGAAATCTAAACTCCTTACCAGGGATCTTCAAATAAGATGCTTCATGATCCAGGCCCTGCTTTCCTATTTGATGTATGTATTAGCATTACCATCCCCTTCACCCTTCAGTCCATCCAAATGGAGTCATTTGAGTTTCGTGGATGGTAGTTGCTCTTCTGATGTCCTTTGAAAACAGCAAAAACAGCAACAGTACTTGACTATTTTTCTCTTCTGGGATAGTCCTGCCCCATTCTCTGCGATCTCTGCAATTCCCTCTCCTAAACTCTTTGTTTTCATAGTTCCTGATAATATTTTATTCTTATTTTCCATTTGGTCTTCTGAGGATTCTCAGTTCTGGAGGTCTAGGACTAAATGACTTCCATCTCTGATCTCATTAGCTACTACTTCACCCAGGTCTCAGCATTCAGGTAACACAATGTTCAGTGAATGAATGAATGTCCCGATGAACTCACAGCTAGGTCTCAATGGTTCAGGTTTTCAGAACAGCGTGCCGGAACTTTTTTGGGTTAGGGAAGCTACCTAATGTGCTGTTCTTAAGCATGTTTCCCTAACTCTGTAAGAAGGAAATGAAACTGGTGAGGTTAGAAACTTGAGGATTGTTTACTGAGATGTGCTTTATGTCTGAAAGTAATAGTTTGTGTTAACTCTGAATAAAAGATTTACTAAATTTTCGGTTTTATTGGTTGGGATGGGTGGCTCCCCTCCTTGGCCATTCAGGGGCCTCTCCTGACATTGCTCAGCCTGGCTGTGAGCCTGATGGTTGGTGCATGGGCCTGGTGGTGCAGTGCTGCGCGCCTGCTGGTGCTGGGACAAAGAACTGTGTCCACCACATGCAAGTTTTGTACTAAAACCTTTAGTGCTGTCTGTAGACCCTAATTTTTATTTGGGGGGGCGGGCTTCAAGTAAGACATATATTAATCTTTTCTTACAGACAGTGTTCCAGTACCTATAATAAAAAAACAGTCCAGCACCAAAGTTCCACAGCCCTTCACCATGGTCCAGTGCTCCTCCCTATCCCTGCTGTTCAGCTTTCTATTAAAGACCAGTTCTCAGTTTTTATTACATTTGGGCACTTGTTATTTCCTTCCTGTGTTTCTGTATATGCCAAATGAGGGAGGTTATTCCGCATCTGTCTCTCTTCTTCTGATTAAACTTCGTTCAGCCGAATACTCTCCATACGTTGAGATTTCTTTGCGTTGTGTTTTGTCGTAGTCTTCGTTCACCAAAGTTCCAGTCCTTTACAAACACTTGCCTGGCGCTATAGTCATCCTTCTGCAAGGTGCCAGGTATGCAAATGAAGGAGACAGGATTCCAGTTCTCAAATAAGCTCAAGAAGTAGCAGAGGAGATTCCTCAAGCAGCATTATGCTCAAGTAATATTATACTACAATAACAGTTGCTGTAATAGATAATGGCAAGGGCTGTTCTGCTTGCAGGCAAAGGAGGAAATAACCTACTCTTCAGTGAAGAGTGCTATTGCTCAAACCCTGTATAGAACTTTTGGGTGAGGGAAGGGACACTAGAAAACATAGGGTGACTGTGTTCAATTAATGAATCCAGTGCCCTAAAAGGACTGATGGATTTTTTCAAAAGATATAATGGCTTTTATTGGCGACAAATTCCAAAGAAGCCAAATATTAATATCATTCTTAAACATTTATGGTTTTTCTTTGGGGGTGGTGGTGAGGGCACCAGCTGTGTTCAGGACTTTGTGGAACTCAAAAAACACTCTTGGTGGGCTCAGGGGATTTATATGGAGGTGGGGATCGAATCTAGGTTGGATGCATACAAATCAAGGGCCTCCCTATCTCTCAGGCTCAAAACATTTGTTATTTTCAAAGGAATACGCATTTATAAATTATATTATTTTTCAAAAACTGCTTGAGAGTATTTATCAACATCCATAGTACATCAAAGAAAAATATATAATTGAGGAGTGAGAAAGGAATAAAATGGAAAGTTATTAATATAGGGTTTTTTGGTAACATTATAGTTGAAATAGCATCATTATAATAGTATATATTTTTTTCGGGTAAAGAAAACTATTGCCCCTTCTCCACCACCAGAGTGCACCCTGTTTTCCTCAATGTAGTTTATGGATTCTGGTCTAATGCCAAGACGTTTAATCCATTTTAAATTAACTTTTATGTATGGTGTGAGATAGGGATCCAGCTTCATCCTTTGACAAGAGACTATCCAGTTTTCCCACCACAGACTGATGCTGTTCACTTCTTGATTTCACACTTCATTGTAAATTAACATGTGTGTTTTTACTTTCAGGTTTTCACTGTTATTGAACGTTTATTTTGTATTCCAGTACAATGCTGGTTTTACTACTATAGTTTTAGAGTATATTTTGAAGTTGAGGAGTTAATATAATTTCTTCATTTAAACTACATATTTATTTGTAAACTTCTTGTAGTTGAGGGAAAAATCAAGAACATCTGCTTCAAATTATGGTTTGTAATGAGGTGATATATTAAGAACTAACTTTGAGAGGCTTACAAAAATCTGGAAAAATGATCAGTTGCAAGATTTATAATGTTCACACAATCTGTTCACCCAGTGAAGTACGAAGACATTAGATCTAAGCCCCTTTGTTTGAGGGAGCTGAGATCTCTGGCATGTGTTGTTATGGGCAGTGTTCTCAACACATCTGGCAACTAAGTTTGCTTTATATCTCTCTCGTGTGTTGGTCTTTGAGCTGTGAAGTCTCTGGGGCTTGTTGGATGAACATCTAAGGAAACTAAATTTGACAGTTAAAATAGCAGCTCTTAACACCAGACCCATCAGGGCCTATGAACGGGCATCGGGAGGTCTGTGAATCTTTTGTAATTGTATATAAAAGCATGTCTGTGCACACGTACATGCACACATAAATATGCAAACATGCATTTTCTGGGCTATGACTGTAATTTTTACCAGATTCTTAAGAAATATTTCTAATATTAAAATAGCACTTAAGGGACTGAAGTGATAGTATAATGGGTAGTGTGCTTACCTTGCACACGGCCAACCTGGGTTCAGTCCCTGACACCCCATACAGTTCCTAAATACTGCCAGGAATAAGCCCTGAGAATCGCTGTGTGTGCCCCCCCCAAACAAAATAATAATAATAGTAGTATTTAAGAGCATGCTATCAAGAGCTAAGGGTGAGAATTTTTAGCTTTTTATTTAAAAAACAAAATTTAGAAGTTGAATGTAGAATCACAGACCTTCTAAAATTGACTTGGCCTCTACCTATATAAAGTCTATCATTTTCCACAGCCTCAAAATTCATTGTCATAGCACCACTGCATATAATTTTTCAATTTGTATGCTACAGAGAAATGAATATAAGTGCAACCTGGAATTGGGTTCCATAATTCATTCTGGAGTAATGGGTGCATTTCTCAATATTTTTTAAGAGAACCATGTTAACTAGTGAATAACTATAGCCAGAAAAGAGTTAATAGATCACTGGATTTGCCCAAAGTCTAGAAAGGAATTTTCAATAGTTTTTTTGGGTAGTTTTAAAAAAATATTTTACGACAAAACTTTTGCTCTAGTTTATTATTTAGTATATAGTTTTCATGATATTAACTAGGTGTTTTAAAATCGTATCATATTTGGCGCTCTTTAATCACCAAGTGATTGTGGACGTTGTCAGTCTCAGGAGCATTAAACGCTCCCCCACCTTACCCTCTGCCATTCTATTATAAATCCTGAAGAATTTATAAAGAATTTGTCCAGTTGATCCAGTTCCAAAACCATTTGAAGCAAAGTATGGCAATTCAGCATATTCTCTTTATTATCTATAGTGGTTGACCATAATTAGCCTTGCTGTCTTAGCTTTGCAGATTTGGAGTATGCCTATCTTCCTAAACTGGCCATTTCACTTGGTTTTTAGAACATCTTCATCCTGTACCCAGAAGTGCCCTTTATTTTTCTATGCATTGTGTCTCAGAGAGTAGGAAGCCTCTCCTCAAATCACTGAGCTCCTGGCCAGTGCCCACTTTGTGTAGGCTTTCTTCTTTTCTTTTCCTTTGTTTTGGGGCCACTCCAGACACACACACACACACACACACACACACACACACACACACATATATATATATAACCACATAGGAATTGATCCCCTTAAACACCGTAAGACGCTGCTAATGTGAAAACCAGCCACTATGGGAGGCTTTTCAACCTGCCCCACCATTGTTTGGTTCTCTGCACCCACTGCTCTCCCTGCTGCAGGGTTCGGAAGCCCTCTCTGCGATGGTGGCAGAGGTCACAGTTATCTGTAAAATTCATAGACTTCCAGTTTGGCTGCCTGAAATGAAAGAAATATCAATGATTGTCAAAAGGTTAGGGAATTTGATTATCTTATTTATGTTGGCTATGCTCCTTGTCTGGCAAAATTCAGGAGTGAAGAGCTTAGAATAAGTACTGATGTGCCGGTTTGTTTGTTCCAAAACATCGAAGTCTTTCAGTTGTATCTAGTTTGGAAAGTCTAAGAGGTTTCCACTCCACCATTTCCCAAGTGAACACACATTTCTCAGTGATGTAATGTTCCATGATTCTGGTTTGGACTCCGCTTAATGATCTGGTTCCTTTCTTCCCTTTATTGTCCTTGCTGTGCAGATACCTCACATCTTGTCAGTGTTAGTGCCCCCACCTTCCTCTTCCTTAGAATCACGGGTGCCAGATGGTCTGTTTTACTGACACTGTGTTTTCCCGTGTCAGGTTAGCTCGGAAGTCAGGCTTTTGCTGTTTTTCTATGGATTGCTTAAAACTGATTCAAGATGATACTTGTTTCTTATTAAATCAACAGAATGAAGTATTTAATCCCAAGAGTGGGCATTTTGTTACATTTGGAGCGCTTGTGAAAATGAAAATTTCATTGCTTATGAAAATGAAAGTTGAAGAAATAATGTTTAAAAACAAAAAGGCCAGTAAAAGTATAAAATGCATACATTAATAAATTTAATGTTTCTTCTGAGTTTTAAATAGCAACAGTATTTAGAACCAAAGTGAAGATTTTAAGCCATGATGCACCGTATGTTATTTGCCATTGATAACTTGTAAATCTCTGGATGACGCTTCTTAAATCAAAATCAAATTTAATTTAATGAATAGGTCAGAGCTTACATAGAGAATAACAGGATTGTTAAGAACCTATGGCAATACTGTTTTATGATTTATCTTCAGCTGCTTCTACATTTCAACCATATATCTGCTGCAGCTCAGGTCCTTCCGAGAAATAGACCAGAAGCACATATATAAGAAGAAATTAATTGCTAGGAACTGGCTTCTTTGATTCTGCGGTGGGCTTGAGGAGGCAAGTATGAAATCACAGGGCAGGCTATCATGAAAAGAACAAAACTGAACTAGACAGAAGATGATGCTAAAGTCAATGGAAATTTCTTCCTCAGAGATGCCTCAATTTTTGCTCTCCAGTCTTGTAAACAGATTGGATCAGGATCACAGTGGTCTAATCTTAGAGTTAATTAATTACAGAGTTTTATTATTTACAAAAATGCCTTCCCAGTAACATCTTGGTAACTAGAGATTTGCCCTGTTGTCACTTAGAACTGACCTACAGAGTTTTGTCAGTTTTAGTGTAAAAGTATTTTTTAGAAAGCTGAGAGAGCGCTCTCAGAGCTGGACTGCATGCTTTACATGTGCGAGGCTTCAGTTTCAGTCCCCAAGACTACTTCATGACCCCCCCAAGCCCTAGTGGGTCACGGCACCACCAAGTAGCACCAACTAGGTAGTGAACCATCCTCAGATTTTTCTAGAAATAGCAAAGAATGGTATGCTCCTGATAGAACACTTCCTTGGGAAGAAAATCCCAATCTTCTAGAGCCTGTCCTATTGCACTCTCTCCCGTGTCTTAGCATTGATTTAGAATATGCAGTTCAGCAATAGCACAGCAGGTAGAGCGTTTACCTTGCATGCGTCCGACCTGGGTTCGATCCTCAGCATCCCATATGGTCCCCGAGTACCACCAGGGAGTAATTCTTGAATGCAGAGCCAGGAGTAACCTCTGAACATTGCCAGGTATGACCCAAAAAGCTGAAAAAAAAAGAACATAAAGTTCAGTCAAATTTTGCCTTTTTGGATAGCGTGATTTTGTTTTTCATTTTTTATTTCTGTTATTGTTGAGGCTGGGTATTTTAGCCATACCCAAAGGTGCTTAGGGCTTACTGCTAACTCTACACTCTGGGATCACTTTTGGTAGGCCATATGGGATGCCGGGATTGAAACCAATCTGGATGCATGCAAAGCAAGTGCTTTACCCACTGTGTTTTCTCTCCAGCCCTGATGAATAGCTTTTTGTAAATAAAAAGAATATTCAATTCAGTATGTGTATATGAAAATACTTGGTATTTATATTTCATACTTACTCAATCTTTTCCAGAAGAAAGATTATTTCTAGGTACATATTTGTTTTAGTCTTTTAGGTTCATCTTAATGTAAATTTGATTTTTTAATAAATAATGTCACTACATTGCTGACTTATATTTGGCATGTTGTGATTTATAGATACTTTTTAATATTTTATTCTGAGTCAATATTGTTTTCATAAGGAACAGAAGTTATTTTCAAACAGTCATCTAGGGTTTCAGAATGAAGACACCCTCATGGTTTCTTTTAAAAAATGTAGTTCATATTGGAAACATTGTTTTGGTATACACTCTGTTACCTCAGGGAGAAACTTTGATATTTGGCCAAGGATTACGGCTCTGCTGTATTAAAATGCTTCAAAGTTCCATATCATCTTGAAGCTTTGGCAAGCTCTATTGTATGATATTTCTGAATCCGTTTCCAGAAGAGGTCAGGCAGTTTTGTTTTCTAAATCATTTTAGCCTAGAAAATTACAGTTTACTGCCAAACACTTTGGAAATCTGTCCTAGATGAAGAGATTTATGGCTTTCCAATTGGAAATTATTAACTATTGAAACATAAGCATTTAGTAAATTCTGAAGTATGTGTTTTGTATGTAAATCAGCACTCTTCATTTACTGTATCTGGTCTGTAGCAACAGTCTTGGCCTCTAGATGTCTGTATAGGACACCCCTCTCTTTTAGGTAATGACTGCTATTAGGTACTTCTAATAGCAACATCAGCTTTTCTTGAATTAATACATTTATCAAGCATTTTAATATTGTATTGTTTTTTGAGGTGCTATTCTAGTGCGATGCTGAGCAAGACCAACAACATTCCACCATCATGAAAATATCATTAAGTAAAAATATATACACTTTAAATAAGCGCTGTAAAAGAAATATACAATGTGCAGTATTTTATGGGAAAAGCAAACTGATATGAGGGACCATAAAACTCCTTGAGGAAGTTCTGTTTAACTGAGATCAAAGGAAATAATAATAATAATAATAATAATAATAATAATAATAATAATAATAATACTTAATGGTGCTTCCTTCTGCCAGACATTTTCCTAGGTCTTAATTGTATATTAACTTATTTCAGTCTTACAATAATCCTGAGGTAGCTGTTGTAGTTGTCCTCATTTTCCAGAAGAGAAAATATGACTTTGGAAACTTAATATAACTCCCTCAAGGTCACACAGCAAATGAGTAGTAAGCCTGGGATCTAAGCCCAAACAGAAGAGTCTGCACCCTGAGCTGCCATGCTTCATGGTTGGAATTTACTAGGAAAGGTCATGAAACATAAATCTCAGCAAAGATCATTTCAGGCAATTGAAGCCAGTGTTCTAGTTCCCTAAGTCAAGATGGAGGGTAGGCCAGCATCGCTGGGTGTTGGGGAGAGACACAAAAACAAAAGAAACCAGAGAGTTACATAAGTAGAATGATTTATTATTATTTTCTCACTTCGACTGAACAGGAAAATATGTTGGAGGGGTAAAAGACTAATGTGAGAAGATCAGTTAAAAGATTGTTGCCGTGATCTGCTGAGAATAAGACTGGTGTGTGCCTGGGTTGCGCAAGAGATCAAGCTACAGTTTCTGGAAACAGAATCTCAAGAGGGGGTTATTTGGTTTGGTTTGTTTGGATTTGAGAAAATGAGTTTGCTCCTAAGTTTTTAGCTGGAGCTGCTAGTGGTACCAGTGGTTCCATTTGCTGAACTAATACTAAAAGAAATGGATTGAGGAACACACTGTAGTTCAGTTTGGGTTCTGTGGAGTCTGAATTGACTTTTTATGTTAAAATAAGGTGTAAGCTGGTCTTTCAGAGTGGAAATATTTATGCCTAAACTTCTCTAACAGCTGTCTTGGAACTATTTCTTGCTACCTTATCTATGTTTTTCTCCTTTGATTCTTTGATTTTTAGTTTGACATAATAAAGAATTGATGTAATAGGTTTATTCAAAGTTAAAGCTTTCAAGAACTTAATATGATGATGTAGGAAAATAAATATCCAAATGAAGCAGCAAAAAAAAAAAATAAGTAAGCCAGAATAGTTATAGGCTTGAAATAAAATTAGGGAGTATTTTAGCATTGGAAGTAGATGTGGAGAAACCAGCGAGTCGGGAACTCTATAGAATCTAGGTGGAAGAACTGGAAGCATTTAATATGGGCAGAGGAGACGGGACAGACAGGAGTGGGAGCCTGAGGAAAACTGGCCAGTTAGGAGGTGGAGAGCAAAGGAATGCAACTTCCCGTTTGCTTTTCCTCTGGAATTTCCCAACTTTCCTGAATTGCTTGGAGATCCATTTTACATGCTCTTTTATTGAGTTTAAAAAGTAGATCTTTGGGGCTAGAGTGGGCAGGGCACTTGCCTTGCAGTGGACAGGGCAATTGCCTTTCATATAGCTGACCCAGGTTTGATCCTCAGCATCCCACATGGTCCCTAAGCCCGCAGGAGTTATCCCTGAGTACAGAGCAGGGAGGAACCCTTCAGCTCCACTGGGTGTTCCCCCGTAGATCTTTGAATTTATGTTTCCCTCTTTTTCTCTTTATCTTTCCTCCATCCCTTTGTGTTCTTTCAACTTTTCATTTGCTTCCTATTTGGATTATTTGTGTTTTCCATCTGAAAGTGATAGCTTTCATTTAGGGATTAACTTTCAGTTTTTTGAATTTCAGATCTGTGTATTATGCCACCACCTCAGACAATCTCAACTCCTAAACATCAGTCACTGTCCTGTCCTCACACCCCTTTTGCTTACCTGTGTACCCTGTTCTTTGTCTCACCTCTACATCCATGTGCTTTGACCGTGAGAATGACATTTTCCTGTACCTTCAACTCTGACCTCCTTTCCTGTCTTCTGCTCTCTGGATTTCTCCCTCCGCCATTTGATGTCAACAAACCTCTTTGCAGTTATCACGATTCCTACAGCCTCTGTAGCCTTTTGTCTCTATGATCTCAGCAGCTGTCTGTAATCTGTTATGCTATCTTGGATAGTTGATCTATAGGACATCATTGTGCTGTCTTAGAAAGCTGATCTATTTTAGAATGAAAACTACATCATAACATTCTGTCCACCAACATTTTATATTATGACTTGATCTCAATAGGCTCCATAATACTGCAGACACTCACAAGTCAATTTTCTGTTCTTTCCCCACAGTCTTGACTTAGAAAATTCCTACTTTTCTTGAGTCGTGAGCTCAATTTCAGAGACCTGTGTTTGAACCATACCATGAAGGCAATCTGTCTCTAGCTCTTAATTTCTCCTTCATTTTCAAGAATCCTTATATCTTTATCCAAGTTTTCTCTTCTCCTAGTCTATGTCAAAAGAAGAACCACTTTTTTTTCAGAAAGTAAACCTTTCCATCTGTTTTCCTGATACACAAGGGAGAAAGTCTAGAGAAAAACACAAGATGAAAAGAAATTACTATTTAATGTACGTGTAGTATTTTATTACACATCTGTTCCACTTCTATATGTGGTAATTATTTGGTTAATAGGGAGTTTGAAAAGGTCTTTTAAAAACTCTTTCATACCCCATTAATATCTCTAGTGGAGTATATACTTTGTTATTAGCCTGTGTCAATGAGGTATAAAGTGGATTTGCTTTGCTTTTCTCAGAGAGGCTGGTGGTGGTGGCTGAACACTGTGAACAAAGTCTAGAAGACTTGCTTCGAGAAAGGAAGCCCACAAGGTACTGTGCAGTGTCATCGGGACAATGGAATGGGAAGCAAAATTGGCAGAGACGCCTTGCAACCAGAAACAGCAGGAGTCTTTTCTTCTGTTCCTCATTTAATGATAAAAGCCAGGTGCAAATTTTCATTTGGGGGAAATTTAATTCACAGGCCTTCTAGACAGTCAACACTGACAGAATCCAGCATTCAGTTCGTGAAGTAGGCATTTTATAGAGTGCCTGTAGCAGGAAAATTCCCAAGGAAGGAGTGTATGAAAATTTGGAATCTCTTTGGTCCAAAGCACATCTCCAACAGAGACTGGGAGCATTTTGCTGAGCATCTCTGCATGGATTCCTTATACTGTTAGGACACGGTGCACTGTGTTCAGTAAAGGTCCCAGCGAGGAGTAGAAATGCATGATAACCCTGACTTAGATGGAATCTAATGATGCCTTTTGAGAGTATGTGTTTGTGTGTACGTGTGTGTATTTACATGTGTGTGTGATTCCAGTGATGGAACCCAGGACTTTACATACTCAAGTGTTCTACCGCCAAGATATATCCCTGGCCCTTTCTTGTTCAGTATTCCTGGCAGTGTAGAGTGTATTCTCAAAACCTCATTGTGAATGTACAGTTAAATGACATATGCAGTTTTTGTGTGTGTTTGCTCCACACCCAGTGATGCTGAGGGGTTGTTCCTGGCTCTGCACTCAGGAATTGCTCCTGGGGGTGCTTGGGGGACCATGTGGGATGATGGGGATCAAACTCAGGTCAGTTACATGTAAGACAAACACCCTACCTACTGTACTATCACTCTGGCCTATCCTAAATTTATGATAAATTCATCAAACATATTCCTTTAATGAATAGAAAGTTGTAGTGAGCCAGTGAAAAATACTTACCAGGAGATAGTATAGGATTGAGAGCATCTGCTGCTGTTTGAAGAAATGCCCTTATTTGCATTTTTGTCAATACTTTTAATATTATGGCACAGCTGTGTTTTTTGATTAAAAAAATTTTTTTTGAGGGAAGAAATGGCTATTTCTTGTAATGGTAGTAATTTGGTAGAAGTAAAACAAATACTTTGAATAAAAGCACTTTCACTGCTACTTTTTTGGCTTAAAATGGTGTCTGGAATGCAAGGTGCTTTTATTCTTACTCTTTGCTCACTATTTTAAGTTCATATCTTAATTTACATTACAGGACAATGATGCTATAGTTCTCTCATTTTGGGGCCGGACTTGGCTGTGCTTAAGGTCTTACTCTGGCTTTGTGCTCAGGGATCACTCCTGGTTGGACTTGGGGACCATATATGGTGCCAGGAGTCAAACCCAGGTCGGCCACATGGAAGGCAGTGGCCTACATGCTGTAGTCTCTATTGCTCCAGCCCTGAAAACAATTCTCTGTGTAAACTGTTTGACATTGACATTTGAAATAAACTTTAGCTGTATTTTTGTCAAAGTGTCAAATTTTAATGCTGTAATTGAAAGACTAAACAGGTATTCATGACTCGGTGACCCCACTCCCAGATACCGGAAACCTTTCAACTGCATCCCCATTTGCCTTAGTCTAGTTCTGCCTCAGTATTGAAGCAAGAGAAAGGAGAACTAAACATTCACCCAAATATTTGCACACTAATATTGACGGAATTATTATTCCCAGAAGCCCTAAACTGGGAAGCATTCCAGTGTCCTCAATGCAGGAATGAATTTTTTGAAGGTAAAGCGGCACGAAGTACAGATACACGTGACACCATGAATGAGAGTTGAAAATGTTATTCTGAACAAAAGAAGCCAAAACTTAACAATTGCCTTCTCTAGTTCATGATATATTTCCTGTGATGATAGATATAACACCAGCACTTTGTTCTGGCTAGCAGTGGGCAGTTATAATTTAAAATAACCTTTGGGTACATTTCTGGGCTGCTGGGAATTATTTACATCTTGAGCAGGGTATTGTGTGCATGGTATATGCACTTGCAGAACTCACCAGAATGCTCTGAAATAAAAACGTAAGGTGTGTACATTCTAGCTGTATGAATCACACCTGCCCTGTGAGAAAGACACTCGTATCCCTCTGCTGTGTGTAGCAGTAGCACTGTTACGTTGCTGCGTGTGATGCTTGACCCAGAAACACCTAAAAGTAGTTGTGCAGTACCCAGGGAGTGCACAGTGCAGCCTGCTCGTTCTCTCCACCCCTGTCTGTCTGTTTGCAGCTTTCCTTTTTTAGGAAAGCAGCTCAGAAGAGAGACGCGGTGACCCAGAAGAAGCATTTTCCCTTCACCCATTTCACCTCAACTCTGTCACCCGTCATCTGCACTTTATAAGAACATAATATTTCTTGGCAATAACATTAACTCCATCAGGAATAGACAACAGTTGTGCTTTCTTGTGCTTGTTGTCCTGCGTCCTTGTTAGTCAGAAAGCTCTCTTAGCAGTGAGCGCCAGCAGGTTCCACAGTGTAGAGCTCTTTGGTGTCTGTTGAACGTAAAATGTTTAAGATGGTGCCAGAGAAATAGCACCGGGTCAAGGCATTTGCCTTGCAAGCAGCCTGCCTGTATTCAGTCCCTAACACCCAAAATGGTTCCCAAGAACTGCCAGGAGCGACCCCAGAGCACTGCTGGGTGTGACAGTTCCAAAAGCCCTGCCCCCAAAAATATATAGATGAAAGAATGTTCTTTAGTAGGCAGTTGAACATGATGGGGATTAAAAGCAAATTTCATATTGTATTTCTTGCCATTTATGTTTCTAATCATTTTCATGTATTTAAAATAGAACCTATTATAGTGATTGGAGTTTTACGGATGTTTGTAATTTTTTTCAAGTAAAATGTATTTAAACACTTGTGTACATAAAGTACTATTTTATGTCATTATGACAATAGCCTAAAATTTCAATATTTTCCTCTTACATTTTGGAATGTAACATTCGGCACTTACTGCCTTTGAGTAAAATCATTCTGTCAGCTTCAGTTCCAAGTTGTTATCTGATTCATTCATCTAAATTAGCTTTGTTGAAAACTATGTGACTTTCCACATATTTGGATCACATTAGTCTCTAGTAACAGCAGTTTCACATGCAGAGTTTCTGTGCTGCAATTTTAATTAATTCTATAACCTGTTTATGGAAAGTGAGACGTTCTTCTGACTTATAAATCAGTTCGTTCCCCTACTGCCAAAAGTAAGCACCCTGCACCTGTAAGAAAGGCTGATGCAGAGTAAACAGGAAATCTCTTTAGTTGGGGTTGCAATTTGAGACCCAGGATTTCTACTTGCCCATCTGTCTCTCACTGCTGCAGAACTGTAAGCTGCCCATTGTCTGGGAGTTATTTGCAGTTGATTATCTAAACTTAAATTTTGCTCAAGAGACATATTTTTTTGGACTTAAATTTGGAAGAATATGTTAATAATTTTTCAAATAAAACTAGTAGGACAGGGAGAATAGTCTTATCTGTTTCTTTCTTAGCATTTTTTCTTTGGTATCAAATTTAATTCCATTGAAAAAACCTCACTGTACTAATCCATCACTGTAATTCACATTACAGGTAGAAGTTGAGTATCTGGAGGTTTCAAATCCCATTAGAAAGCTAGCCTTTCTCTCTTTGGTCTATTAATGGCCGTAAATCTCTGGAGAGTTCATATTATCCAAACAGAAAATAATTTTGTGTTATGACTTGGAGACTATCAAGGCAGGGTTCTTTTTAAAGAAGGTAATGCTACTTGCACTGTTAGTTTTATTTCTGTGCTTGAAAGAAAAAACTCTTTACCATTTTCTTTAGAGTCTATTCAAGGTTGACTATAGGAATTAACTTTTTGGAGAACATTGCTCTCATTTTCCTGGTTTTTATATTTCATTTGTGCCAGAGTTGCTTCTTGCCAATATTTCTCTCCAATTTCAGTTAAATGATCAAAAAAATTTTTGGAGACACAGAGGCATGGAATTCAATTAAACTCCTATAACCAGTAGGTTTCAAGAAAACAGTACAAAATTTGAACGTTTTGTTTGAAGTCATCTCATATTTGGTGCCTGTGAATCTACTTAATTGCTACCCTAAAGCCAGATTCAAGATACTGAACAGCAGAGAAATTTAAATCTCAACTCCTTCTGAAATACCTTCCAGAGAATGTGTGTGTGTGTGTGAGAGAGAGAGAGAGAGAGAGAGAGAGAGGGAGAGGGAGAGGGAGGGAGAGAGAGAGAGTGGAGAGAGAGAGAGAGAGAGAGAGAGAGAGAGAGAGGAGAGACTGTCACCACTCCTGTTAAAGTGAGCGTGAGGAAATGGTTTGCATTTTGAGTCTAGATGCTATTTGGAGCGCTTCCCTTTACTGTTAGTGTTATTCAGAGCATGTACTTTTGCCTAATCTATAAAAGTGCCAACAAGTATAGCTCATGGACAGATATTCAGCAGAGTTTTGGCACTTGCAGTCGAGTTTCTGCATTGTCCTTAAATGTGCAAGGGAAGGCAGGGGAGCAGTGCCGGCATGCTTCTTTATTAAAATGCCGTTTGTCATGTGCTCTTAGGCTTATGGCTTTGAAAGTTTACCAGAGAACCATCTTGTTGCTTAGGTTGTATGTGAAAACTTTGATGGAAAGCAGGCTATTTTTTCGGCTGTTCAGTGGTTTGATGGAAAACACAATCCTGACTTACTCGGATGAACAAGTTTTATTTGCCCCTATTAAAATATTGCCTATTCACTGAATTAGAATGTTGGATACATTCTAGAAGGCAATCCAGAATTGGGTAAAGAGTCTGGGGTCACCATCAAAAGGAGAGAAGGAGAGCGACAGAGAGAGAAAGAGAGAGAAATGAGAATGAATGGTGGTCAGAATTGAGACTCTCTACCATAGAGGCAGGCAGTGGGAGAGGGAGGGAATCGGGACATTGGTGGTGGGCAATGGGCTCTGGTGGGGGATGGGTGCTGGAACACTGTATAACTGAAACCCAAACATGAACATCTTTGTAATTGTATATCTCATGGTGGTATAATACAATATTTTTAAAAATTGAGATTCCCATACATATTTTACCTTCAAGGATCCTGGTTTCAGAAACACTTAAAATTATTACGAGGTTATCAGGTATATTGGAGGCGAATATAACTGATAGTTATTTTTTTTCTTCCTCATTCACTTGGTTTGCTTAAATGAAGAAAATAATTCCAGAAGGTGCTCTCCACTCAGGCTTAGAGTTTTTCAGTGTTCTTTCTCTCTTATTCTCTCTCTCTCCCTCTCTCCCTGCTGTAGTTGCCAGAGATCACGTATAGAAATATCCCCTTGTGATACTCCTCACGCCCTTGCTCTTCTCTGCTTGCTTTACTTCAGACCTCAGCAGATAGTTTGACTTTCTGCCTTATCTGAACTGGTGTTCCTGCTTTGAGTCTTAACTCATTCCTACTCCCTGCTTTCATGTTTTTCAGAAATCGGTCCATCCTCTGCTCTAAAACACTTAGTAGCTCTCCGTGTGTGTTTGCATGCACGAAGAAAATGGCTTATGAAGTATAGGAACTGACTTCATTGTAATATTCAGATTATTTCTGATTTGTGATGCTTTTCATTGTTGCCTAGTAGAGTGTTGAGGAGACAAACGCTGTCAGGGAATCAAAATGCTGTAAAGACTCAACAGTCTCCTTGCCCAGCAGAGCCTCTCCAGGGTGTGGAATGTCAGAGAGCATCTTAAAGAATGCTCTTTCCTCTAGGTCAGTCTTTCTCAGTCTTTTTCTGCTTGTTTTCTTTTCTATATCATGCCTCTGTTTTCTTCTCCCTTCCCTCTGTGGCTCTGGTTTTTTTTTTTTTTTGTCCTTAGCCCCTTGCTTAGAAAGTTTTCTCCTGTGACCCCCTTAGACTATCCTGGGGGTGTGCAAGGGGCCAGATGGGCTCCATTGAGAAACTCTGGTCTCTGTACTGCGCCACTAACCCAAAGCAGAAGTTCTGTTTCTCCCTCCAAATTCCTGTGGATAGTCCTGGTTGTGGGGTATAAATCCAAGCTCACAGTTGTTTGTCTCCAATGATAGAATTAAAGAAGTGTGGTTTACCTTCCCTAATTAACCAGACAGTTTTTGACAGGCATAATGTATTTTTTTTTATTTTTCTCTCTCCTAAAGTTGTTAGCATAAGAATTTTGCATATAGTTAATGTGTTGGCAAATGAATTATTGAATGAACTAATTATGTTTTTAATTTAGTCCTGCACTTAGGATTCTGTTTTCCTGGTATCTTTTAATCATGTGCTGTAATTTCATTTCCCAAATGCATGGGTCTTGGTGAAGGTATACTGCTGATATCATCTTGGTAATCCACTTATGATTTTCTTGGAAATATATTTTTAAATAGAATGATCAGAGCAAACTAATTGTTGATTTCCTTTCTCATGACTCTGGGGAAGAACTGTCTTGGGTTCTTTTGTGTTGTTGAGACTGCACATAGTCCTCTTCACCAAAGCCACCCCGAGGCTGTCCCTCATGCCTGGAATCTCCTTTTCTCCCTCTGTCTCTAACCACTGCATCCATATTCAAGAACTCCTATGACAAGATTGGACCACTGGACAAACTTTTATTTCTTAAAGTCCTCTTTATCATCTAGAGTTATTATGGGGAGTAAAATCCATCATCTGTATATGATCTTGGGTGTTCAGAAAGGTATGGATGGGCCTCTGGTAGCAGGATCTTGAGAACCATCTTAGAATTCTGACTATCACAGTCTGGTTAGCATATAGTCACCCATGTGGTGTTTGGTATATCCATGTATCTCAACCACAGTGCCAAGAGCACTGAAAGCAGAAGGTCCAGGCTATAGCAGCTGAGCTTAAAAATGTGCCTTTCCAGAGAACCTGGGGCCTCTGGTGGAGGGACGTTGACAGTGCTGGTGGATTGGTGCTGGGAGATTGTAGGTTTGATGCTCAATGCTGAATGACTTTGTAAACCACATTACCTTTATAATTTTAAAAATTTTTGTTCCTTGAAAAAAAATCACTTGTTTTCTCCTGTGAAGCAAAATCAGTTCCCTCAGTGAGAGCACTTTAGTAAGTGAACTCAGATAAGTGATGTGTTTAGGAGTTGTGGGTGGTTCCAGGAAATACTTTTAAATTTTATTCCTTTTAAAAAATACTTTTGGAGGCGGGGGGGGCACCTAACAGTGCTTGAGGGAGGTGGTTCACCCAGGCTTCGTGCTTAGCAACTGCTTCCCTTGGTCCTGGGCACTGTGTGGTGCTGGGAGTGAACCCAGAACCTCCTACATGCTGAGCATGCCCTCCAGCCAGTGAGTTCCCCTGCTCATGAATTCCCTTTTGCTGTAGTCTCTATACTAATGAAAGATAGAAGATGAATGTACATTTCTTGTTGGGGAAACTAGTTGATTAACAAGTTGATAAATAAGAAGTAATTAAAAATTAAAATTAAAACCAAATAAACACTTAGAATTAGACTACAAGGTGCTCAGATGGTTTTATTGCTTTATTTTGTTTGGTTTTTAGCTATACCTTCTTTTTTAAAATGCAGTCTCCCCTCTCTCCCTCCCCTCAGCTAAACCTTTGTTTCTTTTAATAAGAAACTATAGTATGTGACCGTCAGCCCCACATAAGGCCCCTCAAGCTCCACCAGCTATGACCCCATCTTCAACACCCCCCCAAACAAAAAGCATAATGTGGATTGCAATATTCATCCTTATATAATCTTCTACATATTATGCCATATATAATACATATATGGATATATGGCATAATGTATAGAAGATATATAATAATCTTCTATACATTATGCCAGTTCACATAATGCCAGTATCATTTGAGAAGACATGCCTAGCTGTGCTCAGGACTTAGTTCTGGCTCTGTACTCAGGGTGATCATTCCTAGGGGGACCCCGGGACTGTATACAATGCTGGAGGGTTCACTGCATGCAAGACAAACATCCTATTCACTGTACTACCTCTCTAGCCTAATTGGGAGATCTCCTAATTGGGAGTGTTCTTTCTGTCCTTGAGATATATCATATTTATTTGCTTTTCCATTTTTGATATATTTTGAATTTCACCATAAAATGTTATGATTTTTTTTGGCTTTATGCAATTTTTTAAAAGACCTGGAGGAATGACTTCAAAGCTCTTTTATAATAATAAAAAGCCACTGTGCATTTCCCTGAACTTCTTGTTCCTTTTTGACTATTATTATTATTTTTAGTTATTATTGGGACTAGTGCAGAATATTGAGCTGAGGGCCATGTGCATGGGAAACACGTACACTATCGCTTGGGCTGCTCCCGGTCCCTTTACTCTTCTTTCATTGCAGTCCTGGTTTTCATTTGGTATCCGTCATCTTGGAAAACCTTTTGAAATTTCTTTTAAAGAATGTCCTATTCTGGTTTATACTCTCAAATTTTTATCCTCTGAAATGTCTTTTAAAAAAACAAGTTAGGGGCCGGAGCGATAGCCCAGCAGGTAGGGCGTTTGCCTTGCACACGGCCGGCCTGCGCTGGCCCGGTTCGATCCCCGGCATCCCATATGGCTCCCCGAGCACCGCCAGGAGTAATTCCTGAGTGCGGAGCCAGGAGCAACCCCCCTGGAGCATCGCCGGTGTGACCCAAAAAAGCAAAAAAAAAAAAAAAAAGGGGCCGGAGCGACAGCACAGTGGGTAGGGCATTTGCTTTGCACACAGCCTACCCGGGTTCAATCCCCGCATTCCATATGGTCCCCCGGGCACTGCCAGGAGTAATTTCTGAGTGCTGAGCCAGGAGCATCTGGCTCACACCTGAGCATCGCCAGGTGTGAAACAAAAAAGCAAAAAAAAAAAAAAAAAAAATCACATTAGCTTAATATTTTTATTTTTAGCATTTTTTACATAAAAATAAAACATATAAAAGGGAGGGAATTGTACAGTTTGCCCATATTTTATAACTAATCATCTCCCTAATGCTTGTGTTTTCAGATACATACTATTCCTATTTATGGTTCTTTACTCATCTTATTATTTTATAGAGTTTCAGAATCCCTTGCAGACGTGTATTTCATCTCTGAAACTTTCAGCATGCGTGTCATTAGAATTCAACATTTATGTTCTTTTCATGTAAGATTTACACGCTTAAAAATAAAAACCAGGGGCTGGAGCAATAGCCTAGCGGGTAGGGCGCTTGCTCTTGCCTGCGGTCGGCCCATGCTGGCTCAGGTTCGATCCCCAGCATCCCATATGGTCCCCCGAGCACCGCCAGGAGTGATTCCTGAGCACAGAGCCAGGAGAAACCCCTGAGCATCGCCGGGTGTGACCCTCAGAAAATAAAAAAAAATTGAAAAAAATAAATAAAAACCATGTCCCTTTTGCTGCACTTTGACTCATGCACTTTGTGGAACCTAAGTACACATCTTCATCTATGGATGAAATCGTAGGATGTGCCCTGGCTTTTAAGCTGCTATCATAAAAATTTCTGTGAATGTTCTTGATTTTGTGAATACTTGTGTGTGTTTCTGAGTATACATGTTTTGGTACGTAGATTCGAACTGAAGGTAGTTATATGATGAATATTATCAAGCATCACCAGACATTTTCCCAGAGCATTGTACCTTTTGCTTACATTGTAGTGGTTTTTGAAATTTCTAGTTCCTCCACATGCTCACTCACAGTTGGAGTTTCTAGAATTCCATTACTTCCAAGCCATGGTAGTGTGTATAAAATTATATCTCGCTGTAGATTGAATTTTTATTTTCAAGATGAATGAAGATGTTGATCCTTCTTAAACTTGGAGGGAACCTGGGCTGCAGGGGTACCCCTACTCTGTTCTCACCCAACCCCTGTCCATGCCCAGGGACTATCCAGTATTTTCTATTGAATGTGGCCCTCCCTGCATGTAAAAGAATGTGCTCCAGCCAGTTGACGTGTCCCTTCAGCTTTTTCTGGACATTCCTATTGTGACGTATACATGTGTTGGAAAGTTTTAGTCCTAAGTGAGTTGTCATTTTCTTATTTATAGATTTTTCTCTTTGTGATTCTCTTTGTGCTCACATACCTTCACTTTGCTAGATGTTTTCCCAAATATTTCTGCAAATCTGATTTTGACTTATCTCTACATTTTTAGTGTGTGTCCTGATGACCAGGAGTTATTATTTTTGATAAAGTCAGATATACCAAGTTGTTCCTTTATGGTTGTTTCTTGTCGTATTCTTTTGGAGAAACTTTTGCCCTTACCCATAGCATGAAGATACTGTCATGCTTTCTTCTAGATGTACCATAGTTTCAGATTCTGTGTTGAATCTTTAATCTTATTTCATATGTGTGTTTTTGTTCACATGGATATCCAGTTTCTCCAGCTCTTTTTGTTTAAAAGACTTTCCTCCTCCGTTTGAATTGCTTCATTGCTTTTATTGAAAATTAAATGGCCATGTAAGTGTTGGTCTGTTTCTGGTCTTCAAGAGAACCCCCACTCTGTCACAAGTATACCATTTTTTCTTTCACTTTTCTAATTTCTATGCTGAAGCCAGCACCAGATAGTTTTAAATTACTGTGGCTTTTTAGTGAAGCTTGAATTCTGGAAGCATAAGTTTTTAAACTCTGTTCTTTTGTTTCAAGATTGCTTTAGCTATCCTTGGTTCTTTGCATTTTCACATAGTGCTATAATAAACTTCCCAACTTCTCAAAGTGTTTTCTGGTATTCAGATTGGATTACACGTATGGGCTGATTTAGGAGGTGCTGGCGCCATTGCAGTATTGAATCGTCCAGGAAATGAACTCGTTTCTCTCCAAATTTCAAAGTCTTTCTTGAATTTCTTTGTACAATTTACAATATAGAGTACTTATTCTTTAGTTCAATTTATTCCAGAGTACCATGATTTTTATGCAACTGTTGATAAAATTGTTTTCAATTTTGGCTAACAGTACATAAAAATGCACGTAGCATAGATGTATAGCCTATAAAAATAGAAGTGTGACTTTGGCCTCCCAAAATAAGTATGCTACAAAACTTAGTGGAGAGGAGAGGGAAGAAGGTGGAAGTGGAAAACAAAGAGTAATAAACAATGATCATATAGTTGTTTATATAGAAAATCCAAGGGGGTGGTGACCATAAAGATAGCTCAATGGGCCCGTGGGCTGAGTGCATACCCGGGCTCAAAATTCAGCACCATCTTGTGCCCTGAACACTTGTATAAGCAACTCCCAACCACAGTCAAGAGTAGCCCCAGGCACTGTGTGTAGACTCTACCCTCCTGCACTCACCCAATACACACACACACACACACACACACAATAATAGAAACCTAAGAAATCTACAAAAACCTCTTAATTGAGTTTAATGAGATCAACGGAAATCAGGCCAATACAAAACAGCCTACTGTCAGCAGTAGGATGTTTGAATGTGTTGCTCATTTAGCAGCCAATGATACAAACCAGTTAGCATATGTTTTATTTTCTTAATTGTAGTTGATTCAAGCTCCATCTTGTAAGATACAATATTAAAACCCTAGAACAGATTCATCAGTTTGTCTCTGAATGTACATAGGAAATGACGAGGTCGACAGATTCCAGGTATCACTGGATTTGGGAATTGGGGTTTGTGCGACAGAGCAAGTTACCTGACAGTTTGGCTGGTCATCATTTAAGACTAGGAAGTTGGAAAGCTGAAACATTCAGTGTCTGGAGGATAATAAGTGCATGTGTAGTGCTTTACTCCAAGATTGGTTGGGAAAAGGTGAGGGCTGGCTCTGTGGTTTGGGGTTGCTCCAGAACCATCGGTGGGATGCTGGGGATTGAGCTAGGTCTGATATTCAGCGCTGTACTGTCTCTGATTTAAGATTGTTATTTCCGACCCGAATAAAGGTGAGTCTGTCCCTGGGTGGGGACGGCAGGACTGTGCCACAGCAGGACGGGAGCAGAGTATAAGCATCAAGGGGGAACAAGATGAGATCCGATCACCTGGCCTCAGAGAAAGGGTTTTTTGCTAGAAAACTGAATTGAGAGTGAAAGTTCCCAAGAATTTTTCTTCATTATTGAATTGCCAAATAAAATTGCCCCATAAAAATTTTAAAATTTGAGCTACCCTGCTTAGCTAACTCACTAAAATCACAAAATGACTCTCTCAGTTATCCTCATGAATTCACCCCCCCGTCCCCAAGGGCATTCTTAAAATTTTTTTTTTACTAGGACATAATGAGATAGACTATTACAAAGCTCTTCATGATTAGGTTTCAGTCATACAGTTCCAGCACCCATCCCTCCAGCAGTGTACATTTCCCAGTGCCAATGTCCACAGTTTCTCTGCCCCACTCCTCACCCTGCCTGCCTCTATAGCAGACACCTCTCTCTCTCTCTCTCTCTCTCCTCTCTCTCTTTCTATCTCTATCTCTCTCTCCCTCCCTCCTTTTTTTTTGCACATTGTGGTTTGCAATACACACTGAGGGCTTATCATGCTTATCCTTTTTACCACTTTCAATACTCAGTTCTAGTTTAGCATTACCATTTCCAATTGTCATTGGCAAACTTATCTCTTCTCTGTCTTACCTAACCTCTGCCCCCCCATATACTTGTGGTAGATTCCAGTCCTTGATAGGTCATTCTGGACCAAGGGGCATTCTTGAAGCTATTCATCTAAATGTCACTGTGTTCCCAAGGGAATTTTAGTTCTGGTCTCATTGAAGGCCAGGAAGTTCTGTCAAACAACAATTGTCCAAACTTTATTGAAGTTATTTCTGGTGGAGAAAGACCTCACTACGGAGGCACATGTCTCCTCTCCCGGCTGTGAGCCAGCCTTCCTGCTCTTCAGCCACATTTGCCCTAACAGAGAGGGCCTTGGTGCCAGGGGAGCATCTAGGGTTGGCTGGGAAGGGGGAACACAATTGCTTTGAGACAATGGCAGTGTTCTGTTTTTTGACTGCAGCTTCAGTCATAGCTGGTTCTAACAACTCATTTAAAAATGAAGGAAAACTTGGGAAGAGAAATACCCTTGCAGTCTGGGATTCTGCCTTCTTGTTTGAAGAATATACTTTTAAATTTTCTTTTGGGGGGGGTTGCCACTCTCAGGCTTAACTCCTGGTGGTGCTCAGGGGGCTATATGGGGTGCTGGAGATTGAACCTATGTCAGCTGCATGCCGACAGCACTGTCCCTGCTGTCCCGTCACTCACCTCTACAGAATGGTTTTTTTTTTTTGCTTTTTTGAGTCACACCCGGTGATGCTCAGGTGTTACTCCTGGCTCTGCACTCAGGAATTGCTCCTGGCGGTGCTCGGGGACCATATGGGATGTCCGGGATCGAACCCAGGTCGGCTGCATACAAGGCAAATGGGCCTACCCGGCTGACTATTGCTCCGGCCCCTGTATTTTTATCCATGTTTCTCTCTGTATATGACCCAGACACATATAATAGATCTATTTATATTGATAGCGCTAACAAATTATTATGTATGTTTCACCTGTTTGTTTTTAGCAAGACTGGGACTTGTTGGATTGTTCTTTTTCTTTTGAGATGGTCGGGACTGCAGGATCCGTGACTCATTGATCCCTGCTTAGCCTCTGCTCAGTGTTAAATTTCCCACTTTATAAATTTGCAAACTGAGGCAGAGTAAAAGTTGGAACAGTCTTCAAGCATAGCGAATCAGTGACAGAGTGGCCTGGCTTCCTGTCTGAACCTCAAACCACGAGACTATGCGTCCATATGTATTTCATCTTATCAAATTTATTTTCTGCTGAGAAAGGAAAGTTATCTAGTATTCAAGCTGGAAAGTTAATTTTCCAATTTCTTGTATCCTATTGAGAATTAGTCACATCCCAAGCTTACAGCTCTCAAGATTGGTCATTTTGGAGTAAGAATTGAATTACAAAATGTGCCCAGTCTCACAAGTTATATGGACTATTTTTTTACTCTGTTTTTTTTTTTTAAGAGTGATTCCACAGTAATCTTTAGGTAAGCAGTTAGTCAATGTCGTTTCCATTTCAAAACATCTGAAGCAAACATTGTTTTAAAGCTAGTCTGGACTGAATGTCCTTTCAGGCCAAAACATGTGTACCCAGTAGTGAAATGAGTTATTTCCTTTCTTAATTATAAAGACTTTGTTTGTTTCCTTTTTTAGGAAAAAATGTTCCATTAAATATTATGGTATTTTTAAGCAAAACGTCAAAATATAGTAAGTGATAAGTGGAAAATTAAGAGCCTCGAAGGTATTAGCTCATTGCTAAAAATACCCTTTCTTTTAAAATCTGGAAATGTAAGCCACTGAATCACTGAGAGACACCAAATAGTTGAACTCCTGTGTCTCGCAGCTATAGCAGGGGAGTTTAGGTTCAAGAGAACCCAGGATCATCATCCAGTTGTGTCAAACCGAAAGGAGTCATTAGTGTTTCCGTCTTGTGTTTCCATTTCATAAATCACACGGTAGCTAATGGTTTCATCTGTGTTCCTTCTCCTTAAAATTTTACCTTGGGCTGGTACCAAGTGAGGCAAGTGTGGCTTGAGAGGGCTGTTTCCGAGGGAGTGATCAGGTTTTATAAGGTGAAGGAACATCTTGAACTCATCGAGTCCAAAAGTGTGTTTCCTCCCCTGGCTGGCTGACAGTGTGGGTATTTTGGCGTGTGCAGTGGCCCTTCGAAACAGCATGGCTCATGGATCTGAGGAAATAGCATGTGTGGTTTGAGTTACCACCTATACCTGAGCCGCGCCCAACTCTGTCTCAGCAACCCTGATCTCTCAGTCTCTCTCTCTCTTGGGCTCCTTTTTTTCTTACGATCTGAATAACATTGCTTTTTGGAAACATTGCAGATTGAAAAAGAACTGATGGTTTCAGGCTGATAGGAATAATTTATCCTTATTTTAAAAATATCCTTGTTGAGGTGTAGCTTATATATATTATATATATATACATATATATGTCTGTGTATATATATTTCAGTTTGGACATATTCATATCATCTATTATTATAAATAAATAATAGACGTTTATTGCCTCTAAGAGTTTTCTTGTTTATGGGGCTAGAGCGATAGTCCAGCCAGTAAGGCATTTGCTTTGCACACGGCTGACCTAGGTTCTATCCCCTGGCATCAAATATCATGTCCCAAGCCCCACCAGGAGTAATTCCTGAGTGCAGAACCAGGAGTAACCCCTGAGTATTGCTGGGTATGACTCAAAAATCGAAAAAAAAAAAAAAGTTCCCATGTTTTATTTTTGTCTCTGATATAAAAACTTAAATCTGTACTTGACCCAGTAGAGCTGCAATATTGTACACAAGGGATCTCTAGATCTTACTTGTTTTTGTATCACTCAACCTTCTTACCAGTTTAAGCAACCAATGTTTCCTACTCTCCCTAATCCCTAGTAACCACTCGTTCTATTCAGCTTGTTTCTATGACTGCTTAAAATAACTCCCTTAAGGGAAGTCATGCACATTTGTCCTTCTGTGTCTGGCTTATTTCACAATGGCAGGTTTCTTTTCTTTTTTCCTAAGGGTCTGTAATATTTGTGTGTGTGTGTGTGTGTGTTTGTCTATGTGTCTCATCTCACACATTTTCTTTACCCATCTATCAATGGACATTTAGGTGTAAAAGAGAATCCTTATAATCCTCATGTTTTAAATATAAAAACAATTAGTTCATCTTACCATTTTCCCCCTCAGATTAATATACTTGGGATGTGTACTATCCTCACACACACGTGAGTGAAAGGAGGAACTGTTGGCATCAACGGACATGTCTGCTCCCTGGATTCGGCTAATGATTTTACACGTTGTGGGTATGCCCAAGCTTATCAAAGCAGATCCATTAATATTTGCATTTTTTGTGTATTATGCTTTTTGGGAACTGCTAAACATGATTAATAACTGAAGGTGCAACTCAAGCTGAAAGTCCCTGGCCTAGCTTGTGCCAAGAACTTTGGCACTATATGGCCCGATGAGCACTGCTGGGACTGCTCGTTCCCAAAAAATGAGCAGGGTCCCCCAAAAAAAAGTTTAGGGGGTCCCTCCAAAAAAAAATTAAAACTGTAAGACACTAGCATAGAACCGAACAAATGGACATGTAGTCTTTTTTTTTCTCTCAGCGAGATAACTTGAAGACATAAAGATGTTGTATCTCTTAGATAATATGAATTTAATATGAGTATAATATAAATGCAAAAATACTAACACAAATAATACTTTGGGACAGAAAAAATGTAAGGATATCTTATAACAACTTAGTCTAGTTCATGTTTTAGCCTGTTATTAGTAATTTTTTGTCCTACATATCATATTCTGTCAGTAACCAGAAGAGGTATTTTAACTTGCATTCATTTACTGGACACGCATTATTTCATACATACTTTTTGAACACCTGCCTGATAGATCTGATGACAGCCACAGGAACTAAAAGTTGAATTCTCTTGTACCGCCTCAGGCTTGAGTAGCTGAGAAGGGCTCAAACAGAAATCCTCACATAATGAGGCGGTACGGTTTGCATGCGCAGGGAGTGCAGCTCTGCCTCCTGAATGAGACGTCCTTAAGCTTCCTGGCCCCTCCCAAAGGGAGATTGAAATGCCAGGAGAGATGTAGAATGAAGCAGCTGGTCGAGGCAACAGCTGTCTGTCAATGAAGGGGCGTGACTCAAGGCCAGGTCCTTGGGCCGAGAAGCAGAGCAGGATAGCTGATTGCAGTAGAAAGGTGGGGTGTTATAAAGGTCTGACACTGGGCAGTGTCCACTGTGACAAACGGCCCATATGGGAGATAGACTGAGACTAGAGGAACATGTGTGACTGAGCATGTGTAAGGTCAACGCCAGTGAAGAGAGGAAGCATGTGCTTTGGTCGCAGACTGTTTTAACCACCTCTTCTAAACAGCTGCAGATAGCAAGGGGTGAAGAGTCAGAAGCGGCAAGATAAACACCCTTTGAAATGCATCTGGAAAGGATAAACAAGATATACTCGTTATTAATTCTACCGATTTATGGATTTGAGATCCATTAAGTCATGCTCAGAATCCAAACGCAACCAAGTTCTCCTCTGGCCTGAAAATTAGCACTCTTTGTTTCTGTGACTGGTGGGTGTGATGGTGGTGATTTTGTTTTCTTCCAGAAAGTTTTTTAATGGTCCTTCCCCAAGATTAATGATTTTTGTAGGCCTTTTTTTTTTGTCACCCTGTTGCAATAAATACATTTCCACATTTTTTCTTAAGACCAAAGAAAAGGATGATTAATTTCATCTGCTAACTTAATTATTGAACTAAACCTGTATTTAAATTCTCTTCAATTCAGTTATATTGAAATGATCAGTTTAAAGCATCTCGCCTTTGTTGCTGGAGCAATGGCATAGCGGGAGGGCATTTGTCTTGCATGAGGCTGACCCAGGTTCCATCCCCGAATCCCAGATGGTTCCCCGAGCACCACCAGGAGTAATTCCTGGAGTGCAGAGCCAGAAGTAACTGAGCATTCACTGCGTGCGCCCAAAAGGCTAGCTGTAGGTAGGTAGGTAGGTAGGTAGGTAGGTAGGTAGGTAGGTAGGTAGGTAGGTAGGTAGGTAGGTAGGTAGGTAGGTAGGTAGGTAGGTAGGTAGGTAGGTAGGTAGGTAGGTAGGTAGGTAGGTAGGTAGGTAGGTAGTAGGTAGATAGATAGATAGATAGATAGATAGATAGATAGATAGATAGATAGATAGATAGATAGATAGATAGATAGATAGATAGATAGATAAGCCATCTTGTCTTTCCTCCCATACTACTGTAGGCCTCTTGGTTCGAAGAAGCAAGTCTTATTGTTGGTGTCTGCAGGTCCTCTCAAGCATGTCCAACAGCTAAGAACCCCTTTGTTGCTGTTGACTAGAAACGGACTAGTTTAAATGATGTCTTGCTTTAAAAATTAGAAATTGTTCATCATTTGATCATATATTTTTAAGTATTTTATTATACCACTGTGAGATATACAGTTACAAAGATATTCATATTTGGGTTTGGGTCATACAGTGTTCCAGACCCATCCCTCCACCAGTGTCCATCTCCCACCACTCAACATCCCCCGGTTCCCCCCCCCTCCCCCCCAGCCTGCCTCCATGGCAGGTTCTTTATTTTTTCCCTCTCTCTCTTTTTTTCTTTTCCTTCCCTTCCAGATTGTGGATTAAAGAACATACATTAAAAGGTTGTCATGTGTATCTTTTTTGCCTGTATTTAATGCTCAGTTCTAGGTTGGTATTAGTACCTTCGACAATTGTTAGCACACTGTTACATTTTGTCTTACCTAGCCTCTGACTCCCCACACGTTTGTGATAATTTCCACCTTTGGCAAGACCTCCTGATATATGCTTCACTTGACCTTGGATATGGTATCATAATATGTACATATATATTTATGTCATGCAAATAAATGCAGTCATTCTGTATGTGGCTCTCTCCTTCTGGCTAATTTCACGCAACATAATCTTCTCCATGTCCATCCATTTATAGGCAAATTTCATAACTTCATTTTTCCTAACAGCTACATAGTATTCCATTGTGTAGATGTGCCAAAGCTTCTTTATCCAGTCATCGATTTTCGAGGACTCTGGTTGTTTCCAGATTCTGGCTATTGTGAATAATGCTGCTATGAACATAAAAAGTAGGGATTGGTGTCCGCTGCGTATTTTTGGCTTCCCAGAGTAGATTCCCAGGAGTGGTGTGGCTGGGTCAAATGGGAGTTCAATTTCTAGTCTTTGGAGGAATGTCCATATTGTTTTCCAGAAAGACTGTACCAGCCGGCATTCCCACCAACAATGGATAAGTGTCCTTTTTCCCATATCCACGCCAGCACTTGTTGTTGTTGCTCTTTGCTTATGTGCCAGTCTCTGTGGTGTAAAATGGGATCTCATTGTTCTTTGATTTGCATCTCTCTGATGATTAGTGATGATGAGCATTTTTTCATGTTTTTGGCCATTTAATTTCTTCCTTGTTGAAGTTTCTGTTCTTTTCTTCTCCCCATTTTTTGATGGGGTTGTTTGGTTTCTTCTTGTAAGTTCTACCAGTGCCTGATAGATCCTGGATATTGGCTACTTACTTACATTTGATCATGTTTTATGTGTTTAGAATCGCCAGGAATTAGTGCTCATTCCGCTCCCGCGTCAGGATCAACCTGACGAAGATACTGCTGCCCCAGCCCCTGGGAATAGCTGTTGTACCAGAACTTTTCAAAAGGAGTCAGGCATTTTCAGGGAGGAAATGTGGTTTGCTTGTTTCTGTAGTGCAGGGAAGCCTCCCACTGCTGTGGGGGTACGGAGATCCCCCCTGCCTGTGTTTGCTTCCCTTGATGAGGCCTGAGCGGGCTGGGGTGCGGTGCTGAAACTTGGGCCCTGTGGTAGTGGGGACGCACAGGCCACACAGGGGATGCTTGGGGGTCATGCAGTGCTGGGCATTGAGCCAGCACCATCTCCCCTGGCATTCTGACTTGAAGAATAACTTACATTTTCAGGCTACTGGACATATTTCTCTGCTAAGATTCTGACTTGGGAAGCTGGGGCTAGAGCTCAATGGTCGAAGCACATGCCTGGCCGCGGTGAGGCCTTGACTCTGGTCTCTGGTACCACACCGCCCCTCTCCTGGTCCCCCAGCACCGTTAGCTGTGTGGCTCCTGCGTGACCCCTGAGTACTGACCGCTGTGTCTGAGCACGGGGTCACTGTCCCCAATTTTAAAAATTATGGCTTGGGAATTATATTAGAAAAATCCTTTTTCCCGCTTACATTGTATGAATCTTTATTCTCAATCTCATATTTTCTAGAGCTCGAATTTTCAATTAGACCTGTAATATGCTATTCCTGGAGTTTTTTAAACATTGCTCTTATTATTTAAAATTGTTGCCTAAAATCATGGTTTTCAAGTCAGCATTTAATTAGCAGTGCTTATAGAAAATAGATTTAAAGATAAGTAAGTATAAAAATTCTATAGATACTGCTTTATTATTTTAGAGAAGTACATTTTCTTTTCCTTCTCTTTGTGCTTTTTTACTATTGAAAATAAAATTTAAAATTCAACCCTGAATTATGAAAGGGTACAATAAATGCAAATTTGATTTATTCTTATTTTAAACTATATTAATCCCATATAAGTTTAACTCAGTATACTCTATAGTGTCAAGAGATTTAGGTTAAGTTAAGAGATTGTACTTAAGTTAAAAAATTACTTCAGTATATGTGCTCACTGGGGCCTACATAATAACATGACTGCTTTTGAATGCTACTTAGGCATACATTTTATAATAATTACAAAAGCAGATATAGAACGTAGAACATGTACTTTCTGTGTGCAGCTGTCTCAGAACGTGTCTGATAGAAAATGACTAGTATTGGTTGTGAACTGGGGCTCTAGTGTCGTAGATGCATATGACAACTACTTTTAAGATTTTTGTTGTGGCTCAAGTCTGTGCGTGTAGGAAGGATGCAGGAGCAGAGAAAAGGAGGAATGGGGGACGGAATAGTAGAGACCAGAGGGACAAGACATTATTTTTAAAATATTTATTGGAACTCTGGTTTCTCAGTGTTATCAGTATGGCTGCTCTATGCACATAATTCCACCACCACGTCCGACTTTCAGCGCCCTCCAGAGGGAAAGTTGAATCTTGCAGCCAAATGAACTCAGAAGACTGGGTTTTAAAATTAATTTATTTATTTTAATATTTTATTATACCACCATGAGATATACCATTACAAAGATGTTCTTATTTGCCTCGGGTCATACAGTGCCTAGCACCCATCCCCTCCACCAGTGCCCCATTTCCCACCACACCAATGTTCCCAATTCCTCCCTCTCCCCTAGCCTGCCTCTATGGCAATTCTTTATCTCTCTCTCTCTCTATCTATCTATCTGTCTCTCTCTTTTCTCTTCCTTCCCTTCCACATTGTGGACTACAATACATACATTTAGAGGTTATCATGTTATCTTTTGCCTGTATTTAAAGCTCAGTTCTAGGTTGGTATTAGCACTTCTTGACACTTATTAGCACACTGTTCCATTCTCTGAGAAGACTACTTTATCTGATAATAAATCTCACTGGCAGCAGTTTCTATCTTCGCTGTCTATGCACCAACATCCACATAAAAGGAAGAAGAAACTGAAAATTTTACAAGGAACTTGGAGGAGTTCTATAAAAAGATCGTACCTTCTACAAGATCATAGTTGGTGATTTTAATGCCAAGATAGACCAGAAGATCGGGCCGAAGAACTCACACATCGAAACTCCATCCCGTGGATCCTAGTCGGTAACGGTTCTGTAGTCCAGTGGTCGTCTCCAAATCGCATTACATGTCCAGCCCATCTGATTTTCGATGCCTTGGCAACGTAGAGCAGCCGCCCCTGACTCTGGAACAGCGACGAGTCGGAACTTTGAATCCTTCTCTTCACTTGAGTGATATGTGATATTCCGGGCAAAACTCTTTCAGAACCTCAAATCAGAAGAATTGAAATCAGAGGAATCACGAGGAATTTCAAATCAGAGGAATTGAAACTTTTCATATGGGATTATTTAATAAAAAGAACAATAGACTGTAAACCACTTTAAATAAACCCTATTAATAGTACCTTTGTTGCTTATATGAAGCAGTAAATAAAGGAAAAGTGTAGATCATCCGTTTATTGCTTTATTTTAAAATTAGCTGACACCTAGGCATTACCTGGCTGCTATTACTATGGAAACATGGGTCAGACTGAAAAGAAGTGTGATAGATATTATTCTCAGAGCACTCAGAGATTAACAGGTCCATAATAAAAAAGTATAATCTAGTGGAAGGAGCAATCAAAGAGCCAAAGAGTGTTAATAGTAATTAAATGCTACAATGCGGTGGAACAGCCATCCTTATAGGAAATATGCAGATCGACACAGAGGAGAATAGATGATTTCACCTGCCTGCTATGAGTTCCGGCTAAAGAGAAGAGTGAGTGAGAGAGTACTGAGATAATATCATCTTCCCTCGAGACCATGGAACATGGGAATCATACAAGAAACTAACTGTGGAAGGAAGCAGAGTTGCACAAACACCTACACATATTGGGTTAAGATTTTATAACTCCAAGGATAAAGTAAAAGGGACTCTGTGATAATCCCAGAGAATTAATTGTTTGTCTACCACAAAGTTACATTCAGACTGATTTTATA
>JAJIBD010002592.1:0-61067 GCA_021461705.1 Cryptotis parvus | reverse complement strand
GGAAGGTTGGCCAAGAGCTAGAGGTCTTGAATTTCATTCAAGGCCTAGATGATGAGGTGTTGCTGGGGTCCTTCCATTTTGGGGAATAACCTGGGTTTTCTCTCTGTGTTTTCAGGGTGTCGAGACTGTACATGTTTACAAACAGTCACTGTAAATTAAATACTTTATGACTGAAATTAATTCAGAGTTTGCACAGAAAGTCTTGCAGTCAACCTAGTCCTTTCACTAAGGCCTACACTTAGTTTTTAAATAAAAGTTACATAAAGGACAATTATAGGTGAGAAAGCACTCTGTTTTGATGAATTCACTATTCTTTTCATTTTTAATCTCTTCTATCAGCTGTTTGCCATCAGGCTTCCTCTCTGTTCCTAGAATCTGTCTCTGGTTGCAAACATGAATGCGCTGGATTTCCCAGGGGCTGCACTTGGTATGTCTGAAGAGGGAGAAACATGAATCAGGGATGGAGGAATACGTAGCCCATGGAAAACACAGATACCAAGGGCAGGATGCAGGAGTTAGACATTAAGGACTGAATCTCAGTCGTGGGCTGAACCATAGCTGTGTTCTCACAGACAGCGTGTGCTAATAATTATTGGAAACAAAAGCACACCTGGATAGAACTGAGCATTGAACATAGGCAAACGAATAAACATGAAACCCTAAATGGGTGGATATAAGGCAATATGTTAGCAATAGAGAAGAAGTGGAATATAACAATAATATTAATAATAATAATAATAATAATAAGAAGGAAGAAGAAGAAGAAGAAGAAGAAGAACAAGAACAAGAACAACAGAATGGGTAACAAAAACAAGAACAAGAGTAAGAAATGCAAGAACAAGAAGAACAAGAAGAGTGAGAGGGATGAGTGTTGGAGGACAGGTTTAGCTAATCTGGGAGTTTTGTTGTTTTGCCCACTCCCAGCTTAATCTTATTTAAGCCAAGGTTCATTCTAATGAGATCTCTTCTCTGTAAACACTGCTAGAGGGTGTGGCAGTTACAGAAGTCACCTTGATTGAATAACTTCTGACTTATACATCTACTAAGACTTCTATGTTTTCTAGATTGGGCACAGCTCCTCTTTATACCCACTGCACCCAGCGTGGGACAGTTAGAATTTACCAGGAGACTACCACCCTGGCTACGTTGAGACTATAGGAAGACTATAGGAAGGATCATACTAGTTTGCTCTAAGCAGGCGAGTGTGACCCTTTCAGTACACGAGAACAAGATACTCAGAATCACCCTGGTGCAGATAATAATAAGAAGGACCTTGTGGGTACCATCTAGATTACATGAAGCTCATGAAGTTAAGATGTATTACTTTATATCAGCCCTCTCTCTCCAGTGTTTTACATAAGAGATAATCTCGGGGGATTAGTCCTGGCATAACCTTTGTTTATACCTGCAATAGGGTGTGGCACTACACCTGTTTAGAGTTCTTTGTTGACATGACCCTCCCGGTTGATTACTTTGGTGTATATAAGGGCTGACTTGAGGCCCCTTCACCTTTTGCCTTTGGTTCCTTAGCTTTCAGCTTTGGCCCTGCGGCTTTTGGCTTTTGGCTTTGGCCTTTTGCTCCTTCTTCTGGGTAGGACTCAGCCTCGGTGAGATCCTCTCTTGGTGGGAGACTTAGGCTCTTTGTATGGTCTAAGTTCGACCAGAGCTAGAGTTTGTTCATTATATTGAGTGCTGTGGAAGAGCTTTTGTACTATTAAAAGCCATTTTTTGGAACTGCACCGGACTCTCGTGAGTTTTCATCTGTTCTCCCGGCGCCCTCGGAGGTAGAAGAGAACCTCTTGTCCTGACACTGTCGGGACCCCAGCATGCTCCTCACAGAGGGCTTGGAAAAGTTCCAGCTAGGGAGAGTGGAGGAATCAGGGTCATTGGTGATGGAAAATGTGCATCTAGATGTGATGCTTGCTAAGGTATAGACCGAAACCCAACATATAATAAAGCCATTGTATATATATTCACGGTGGTGTAATAAAAATTGAGTGGCTGGAGCGATAGCCCAGAGGGTAGGGCTGCCATTTTCAGATGCGGTCGTCCCATGCTGGTTTTGATCCACATGCATCCCATATGGTCCCCAAGCACCACCACAGAGTGAATTTGAGGGAGAGTCAGGAGAAACTCTATTACTACTGCCACGGGTGGTATCAAAAAAGTGAAAAAAATATATATATATAAAATTGAAAACATATTATTTAAAAAATTGTTCTGTGACATACAATACTTGAGATA
The DNA here is from genome assembly GCA_021461705.1 of Cryptotis parvus. Classification (NCBI taxonomy): domain Eukaryota; kingdom Metazoa; phylum Chordata; class Mammalia; order Eulipotyphla; family Soricidae; genus Cryptotis; species Cryptotis parvus. The sequence goes on along the minus strand of JAJIBD010002592.1, from coordinate 58,823 downwards.
CTTCTTTAACATTTTTACCCTAACTGTTTGATGAGAAATTTATTCCCAGCCGTTCTTAGACTTGCCTTGTGCAGGACCAATTCCACCCCGGTGTCACCTCCTAGCACAACCCCCACTGGCCAGTCTGATGCTCTGTGTCGGATGTTTCTAGTGCGCAGAGAAGTAATGAGGTCTTTTGGTGCCACGTGGACCTCGACACTATTAGGGTTCGAGTGCCCTTGGTCACTCTAGGGTCGACAACCGATGAACACAATCGGTTTAGTTAGTGGCCAGTAACCCAAAAGGTCTTAGCACTTCTCACCAGCAGTTAAACACTCACTACCACAAACCTGATGACCGACTTCCCGAGACCCAGATTTGGGACAGTGACTGTTAGGAGAAAAATGCAGGCAGGTTCAATGAGCCCAAAGGCCCCATGGCTGTGGAAAGTCACCGAGGGCTTGTCATCACACATCCCCATCCTGCCTTGGGAAGAACATTTGGGTAGGCTCCGCTCCAGAAGCCTGAAAAGTAGTTTTACTGCCCCCTCCTGTTACCAGAAACTGCTGGGCACGCAGGGCATACTGATGTTTGAGAACATCCAGGGACATAACATTACAAGTTGTCTGTGCAATTTGAGAGATATCAATATTGAATCATGTTCTTTAAGTTTGTGCAGGTTCACTTGATCACTTGAATCCCGTTATTCATCGATTTGCTCGAGCGGGCCCCAGTAACATTTCCATTGGACCCCTATCACGTGCCAATGTAGCCCAATGGCATCTGGTTGGATTCAGGAATATGAAGAGCCTCAAACCGTTCCTTCAGGGTCTTTACAAGGAAGTCTGACCATCTTGTAGGTGGGCGGCCACGTGATCTTTTGACATCCCGTGGGATCCAGTCGGTAATGGCTCTAGTCCAGCGGTTGTCTCCAAATCGCATTACATGTCCAGCCCATCTGATTTTCGATGCCTTGGCAAACGAGACAGCATCCCTGATTCTGGAATAGCGACGGAGGTCAGAACTCCGGATTCCCTTCTCTACTTGAGTGAGGCATGATATTCCAAGCATAGCTCTTTCGATCCTCTCTGGGAGACCCGAATAGCATTCTCATCCTGCTTTCAGAGGGCCCAGGTCTCTGAGGCTATGTTAATGCAGGGAGGAGAATGGTGGAGTCAAAAGAGATGTGCCCGGAGCCGGAGGTTCTTTGTCCTTTTTAGCTATTTCTTCGATGCCTTTGAAGGCATTCCATGCCGCTCTCTTCCTCCTGCGCAGCTCAGGTTTTAGGTCGTTCATCATGTTGATTTCTCGACCTAGGTACACATAACTGCTGCATTCAGAGATGTTTGTTCCATTGAGAGTGAATGGGGCCTCTGGAACTAGTTCATTCTTCATGAACATAGTTTTCTTTAGATTCAGCTGTAGACCTATCTTTCCACATTCTCGGTCAAAGTCAGCCAGCATTTGTGCCGCTTTGCTAATGTTTGGTGTTATTAGAACAATGTCATCAGCGAAGCGGGAGGTGGTGTAGTTGCCGACCATCTATCTTCACTCCCATTCCTTCCCATTCTAATTGTCTGCATGATGTTCTCTGAGGGTGGCGCTGAAGAGTTTTGGTGAAATGGTATCACCCTGTCGAACCCCTCTTTTGACATTAATGATCACTTCTTTGTAGAATGGTGAGATCCTGGTGGTGGAATCCGTAATACAGCTCACGAAGGATCTTGATGTATTGGGTTTGAACACCCTGTTTGGCTAGGGCTTCGATGACTGCTTCAGTCTCCACAGAATCAAAGGCTTTCTGTAAATCAATGAACGTGAGACAGAGCGGCATCTTGTACTCCCTACAAACCTCAATGAGCTTGGTTACCGTGTGGGATATGGTCGATTGTGCTGAATCCTTTCCGGAAGCCTGCTTGCTCGCATGGTTGTCCTTCATCTAGTGTTCTGCTAATCCTGTTCAGGATGACTTGTGTAAACAGCTTGTAGATGAGAGACAACAGGCAGATGGGGCGATAGTTGCCGATGTCGTGAATGTCTCCCCTTCTTGAACAGTAGAACTGTCCTGCTGGTTTTCCATTGGGAGGGCACCTTGCATTCGGACAGGTAGCGTGTGAAGAGCCGAGCTAGTGTATTGATGAGTACCGACGGCAGATTCTTCAGGTGTTCGGGTCTGACTTTGTCTGGGCCTGGTGCTGTTCCCTTCTTTACCGACGAGATGGCATGTCGGATTTCAGAAGGGAGAACGTTGGGAATGACATATCCATCCTGTGGAATTTGGTATGTGGGCAGGTGGATGTGGCTATCAAAGAGATTTGAGTAGAAGTCCTGGATAATCTTCTCCATTGCCTTTCTGGAAGATGTGATAGATCCATCAGGGTGTCGGAGGGCAGTCATCTTGGTCTTATAGTTGGCAAAGGACAGGCGGGAGTGCGAATGCTTTTCCCGGCTTCTGCTGCATCTTCCAGTATTTCTGCTCTTCTGTCTTTGAGGTCTTCTTTTTATCGCTTCTCTGCACCATTTTGCAAGCTTGGACATTAGCATTTGGTCTCCTGAGGCTCGCGCCTTGCCACGTTGGTGAATGAGCTCGAGAGTTTCTGAAGACAGGCGTCCTTTTGTGTCTTTTCTCTCTCTCGGCATTCTTCGCACAATCATGGAGGTGCTGAACCAGTCGGTTGTATTCTTCATCGATGTCGTCAATGATGGTATCTTCCCATGTTGCTGCAATGGTGCCAAAGAGTTCCCAGTTGGTGGTCGTTCTGGGAGTTCTCTTCTTAAACTTTGCAGCCTTTTCTCCCGTTGGGGGGAAGTAGAATTTTGCACAAAGGAGACGGTGGTCCGATCCTGTTTGGAATTTGGGGATGACAGCTACATCGGTCAGACAAAACCGTCGATTGAAGATGATGTGGTCAATTTCATTGTGGAACTGTCTGCCAGGAGATTCCCATGTCCAACGTTTCGCTTCAGCTTTCTGGAACTGTGAGATTCCCATGAATGGTCTTGGTGGACATGATGAACTCAGATAGTCTCTCACCCTGTTCGTTCCATTCTAGGCCATGGGTCCCGATGTGGAGTTCTTCAGCCGATCTTCTTGGTCCTATCTTGGCATTAAAATCACCGACTATGATCTTGTAGAAGGTGTGATCATTTTTTATAGAACTCCTCCAATTCCATGTAGAATTTCTCAATTTCATCTTCTTTGTATGTGGATGTTGGTGCGTAGACAATGAAGATAGAAATTGCTGGCAGTGGGCCACATCTCTTCAAGTGTAATCATCCTATTCGGTTTGTTAGGCATTCAAATGAATCAATGTTTACGGCCATGTTCGTGTTGACAAGGACACCAACGCCACCGATGCCTCTTTCGGCGCATGTTCCAAGGAACAATTCTTCTCCGGTGTCAAATACAGCATGATGCAACTGACGCCTCCCTCGTCTCAGTCAGACCAATGATGTCGTACTTGATCTTTTTTGCTTGCAGCATCAGATCCTCAATATATGCTTCCGATGCCAGTGTCGTGCATTGAAAGTACAGACAGTCATTTTAGTCCTTCTTCGTTTTGGCAGCCTAGGATGGCCATGAAATTTTGTCAGGCACTCCTTGTTTGCCTTTCTTACTGCTGCCGTATTAAGGGCTCTTTCTGGGGTCAGGAAAAATAAACATTTCTGTTACTGGATTTGGCATATCGAACACACATCGGACAGCTTGCCAGGGCTCTGCCATGCGGGCGCTATATTCTCATTACTTTGTGGGACTCTCTCAGAGGGGTGGGTTGAATATTTTAGGTAATTTGAGGGAAATTGCGGGCCGCTTTGAGGCCACGCGTGCAACGGGAAAGCTGGTTTCTGCTCTGCCGGGTGTACCTGTGTCTTAGGCTCAAGCATTCCTGCGCTTGAAATACTCTCCTCTGAAGGGTGGGTCTCTGCATGGTGGGTCCTTGTAGGCTGGGTTTCTGACAAGCCAGGATGAAGACTGGATTAATCTGTGGGCTGGAGACTGGATTAGTCTGCTGGGTGAGATCTTATCTGTTGCAGAGTGTGGACTGTGAAGATCGCTGCCAGCAAGGTGTGGGGGTTCCTCTCTGGGCTCTTCCGAGGCTCCATCGGGATGGTGGACTCGGTCGGAGTTGCTCTCGTGGTCCATGGAATGCAGGGTGGTTCAACGGGAACAATGGAGGTACACCCGAACACAGGTACACCCGCAGAGCAGAAACCAGCTTCCCCGTTGGAACCCTCTTGCGCAGGTGATGACGTGAATTATGCCTATATAATCTAAAGCTTCCCCTTACTCGGGGTCTTGCCTGGCTGTGCGTGCCTGAGAGCTTGAACCCAGCTAGCAGGCTTAATAAACTCCACTTGCCTTTTGCATTACTGGCTGGTTTCTTTGTGATTCCTAAGAACTTTGCGACTCCCGACCCTAATATCTGGGGACTGTCCCGGATCGCTATCTGTGGGACTCACAAACAACCACCGTATAGGAGTTACCAAGGCCTTCTCGAGAATCTGCCTAGGGCAGAATCTAGGCGTTTGGTCCCGCAGACTGAACTAGGTTCTGGGACCACGGTAGGAAAGGTTGGCCACTCTCCTCTGGGAGGACTAGGCCTCATTGGGGAGAACTAGGTCTAATCTGGGAGGACGAGGTCCTCATCTGGGAGGACGGAGTCTCACCTGGGAGGACGAGGTCCTCATCTGGTGCCTAGGCAATTTGGCTTTGGAACCAACTCTGGAGACTCCATTGTTAACAACTACGGGAGACGTCCCTGAAGAATGTTATCCCGGCAGTCTAAGTGACGCCAAGCTTGGGCTTATACCAAGTAAGGATCTAGATCTGGAAAAGGAGTGTGTGTGTGTGTGTGTGTGTGTGTGTGTGTGTGTGTGTTTATAAGAGAAAAGAGGTGTCAGAGGACCGGTCCAAGTGAAAGTGTAAAAACTTATGTGTTTGCTAAAATTGTGTGTGTGAAAATTACTGTTGTGTTTTCCCCTTTGTTAATCTCATCTTTGTTTTGGCAGCCTAGGATGGCCGTGAAATTTTATCAGGCACTGCTTGTTCGCCTTCTTACTGCTGCCGTATTATGGGCTCTTTCGGGGTCAGAAAAATAAACATTTTGTTACTGGTTTTGGCATATCGAACACGCATCAGACACCTTGCCAGGCTCTGCCGTGGCGGCGCTATATTCTCATTACTTTGTGAGGCTCTCTAGAGGGGTGGGTAGAATATTCATTAATTTGGAGGTAAATACGTGGGGCGATTTACCTCCAAATGGGGAAAGCTGGTTCTGCTCTGCCGGATGATTCTGGGTCCTTCTTTTAGGACTAAAATGACTGTCTGTACTCAATACACATACGCTGGCATCGAAGCATATATTGAGGATCTGATGGTGCAAGCGCAAAAGATCAAGTAATGGGCATCATTGGTCTGACTGAGACAAGGAGGGAGGCAGTCGATGATCATGCTGTATTTGACACCAGAGAAGAATTGTTCCTTGGAACATGTGACGAAAGAGTCTTTGGTGGTGTTGGTGTCCTTGTCAACTAACATGGCTACCAACATTGATTCATTTGAATGCCTAACAAGCTGGATAGGATGATTACACTTGAAGAGATGTGGCCCACTGCCAGCAATTTCTATCTTCATTGTCTAGGCACCAACATCCACTACAAAGGAGATGAAATTGAGAAATTCTCCATGGAACTGGAGGAGTTCTATAAAAATGATCACACCTTCTACAAGATCATAGTTGGTGACTTTAATGCCAAGACAGGACCGAGAAGATCGGGCTGAAGAACCCACATCGGGACCCATGGTCTAGAATGGAAACAAACAGGGCGAGAGACTATCTGAGTTCATCATATCCACCAAGACTATTCATGGGAACTCAGTTCCAGAATGCTGAAGCGAAACGCTGGACATGGGAATCTCCTGGTGGACAGTTCCACAATGAAATTGACCACATCATCTTCAATCGACGGTTTTGTCCGACCAATGTTGCTGTAGTCCCCAAATTCCAAAACAGAATCGGACCACGGTCTCCTTCGGGCAAAATTCTACTTCCCGTAATGGGGGGGAGAAAAGGCTGCAAAGTTTAAGAAGAGAACTCCCAGAACGACCACCAACTGGGAACTCTTTGGCAACATTGCAGCAACATGGGAAGATACCATCATTGACGACACTAGCTCAAGGCTCTTCACACACTACCTGTCCAATGCAAGGCGGCCCTTCCAATGGAAAACCAGCAGGACAGTTCTACTGTTCAAGAAGGGAGACATTCACGACATTGGCAACTATTGTCCCATCTGCCTGTTGTCCATCATCTACAAGCTGTTTACACAAGTCATCCTGAACAGGATTGGCAGAACACTAGGATGAGGGACAACCATGCGAGCAAGCAGGCTCCGAAAGGATTCCAGCACAATCAACCATATCCACACAGTAACCAAGCTCATTGAGGTTTGTGGGAGTATTCCAGAATCAGGGGACGCTGTCTCGCTTGCCAAGGCATCAAAAAATCAGATGGGCTGCACATGTAATGCGATTTGGAGACAACCGCTGGACTAGAGCCATTACCGACTGGATCCCACGGGATGTCAAAAGATCACGGGCCGCCACCACTACAAGATGGTCAGACTTCCTTGTAAAGACCCTGAAGGAACAATTTGAGGCTCTTCATATTCCTGAATCAACCAGATGCCATTGGGCTACATTGGCACGTGATAGGGTCCAATGGAAATGTTACTGGCGCCCCGCTTAGCAAATCGATGAATAACGGGATTCAAGTGATCAAGTGATCAAGTAACCCCTTCTTTACAGGAGGAATGGGACAGAATCAGGTAACCCCCAAATCTCTTTTTTGAGTCATTTTTCAGAAGTCCAAAAGAATTCATCTGTCAGAACTGCTAGATTAAGATGTTAAAAACTCATAATTCGGTTTTGCCGGCTTACATAAAAAGGAACTCTTTCCTGACCTGATTGGAAGGACTCAGAAGGGTGAAGGAACAGGGGGGATAGTCTCAAACAGCCTATAGGGCTCAGTTTGCTCTTGAGACTGTTCTGTCCCCTTCACCCACCTCAAGTATCCCCTTGGTCAGAGAGACGGCAAATTGTTTGCTCGAGCATGTGTGCATGTGTGTATAATGGCCATCTCTGTTTGTATTGAATTTTCTGTGTCTGTCTGTATGTGCAAATTGCAAAAGTCCAAATTGTGGTGAACCATGAAAAGCAAAAAAGTGTCTAAAGTAAGTGTTAACTAAAAGGTTAAATGGTAACTAATATCAGAAGTTCTCATAAGCTTCAAAAAACTGTGCTGTTTCAGAAATGCTGTGAAGCAAAAGAGTCAGACACCAGAGGTAAGATCAGGGCTTTGTGAGACAGTTGGGTTTTTTCTATGAGAAGCTAGGCAGCTCCATAAATAACTGAGATTCAAAAGTTATCAAAAGTAAATAAAAAATATTTTTTATGTTTCTTTGACTGCTCTCTAAAAGGTTTAGTAAAAATCAAGGGTTTCTTCTTATGTCTAAAAAGCGTATGTTTGTTTTGTTTCTGCATAAAATTGTTAAAATTATCTGGTCTAAAAAATTTGTAATTTAAAATAATTGTGGTAAATTTGTAAAAAGAAAAAATATATAAAAGGGATGTATGTCTGTATTAATTGGCAGTTGCAAATACTTGAGTTCATTTGTCTCCCCACCAAAAAAAAAGCTTCCAGCCCCCTACAAAACGTAGTGAGTGTCTTAAGAAACAGCTAATAACAAACTAGAGGGGAAAAAATGGCCATTAAAAAAATTCAGTCGCAGCTGCAAAGAGCCACTTCAACTGGTGGCTTTTAACAATAAAATTGGCAAAATAACTAGTAAATAACTTTAACCAATGTTTCAACAATGGAATTTCTAAGGCAAGTATTTGTTAATAATAGGAAAAATTCAAAGGCTTGAAAGGAGGGTTAACAAGTTCTGCAGAGCACAACTCCATCATGCTAACTGAATATTGTCTTCATGTGTAAAACAGAATCAAATTTTGAAGTATTGGAAACTTAAAATGCATGTAAATGAAATTTTTGTTTTGCTGAATAAGGTACTAAAGAACTGAAATTAAAGTAATAAGTTAAAGGAGCTAAGTAAGATAAAATGTAAGGAGAAATAAAAAGAAAATGAATAAAGCTATCATCATTGAAAAAAATGAAAAGAAATCCTGTAAAAGTAAGCTGGTTAAAAATGAAATAAGGCTACAGGACAGAATGTAAAGGAATGTGCAGAAGGTCTGAGTATGTATAAAAGGTGTAAGGTTGTGTTTTTAAGAAAATAAGCTAAATTGAACTGTTATTATGTCCACAGAATTGTTAAGTAAGCTTTTGGCAAAGTCTATGAAAAAATATTAAATAAATGGTATGGGCTCCTGTTACAGTGCTCTTAAATAATTGGAACTCAAGGTTTTAAACATGAAATTAAATTGTACCACTCTAACTCTACAGATGTTATTTGCAACCTTAAAATGGGTACCTTGCATCCATTGTAAGTAAAAAATATTGCTTTTCTCTCTGCACCTTCAATACATTTTTTAATGTTTCATGTCACTATGTTGGTTTGCATAAACCATATTTTAAAAAAGAGTCTTTCCTCTCTGTAATAGGGTGTATCCCTCATACAGACAGAAAATCCATCTATGGGACCCCCAAAGCCCTCTTCCAGGAAAATGGAGTAAAAAGGAAATGGTCTAAGTGACAGGAGCAGACATTTAACAGGTACTGTCAGCAAGTGCCCAACAAACCTCAGGAAGATCTTAGAGGCTGGCCAGACCAAGGAAGCTCCAGAAATCGTCTCTGCTATGGAAAGTAAGGAATCTGGAGCCCTGCAATAACTGACAAGGGCACTGAAGTAGAAATTTACTTCAGTCCAGCAAAAAAATGGCTGCTCTCTGCTCTTGAGGCCCCAGTGGAGAAACCCAAGACCACCTCCAGCTCGTCGTGGGACCTAATCTAAATATGTTATGGCCAAGATCGGGTAGCCCTAATGTCACAGGTAAAAATAATAATGCCATCATTGGTGTGTTTCCTGCTGTCTTAGCCAATCCCCAGGACTTCTCAGTAAGTAATGGAGTACCCCAAAGGAGAGTTCTCCAAGCCTGCTGTGTTTATGTAAAAAACAAATCAGGATTGTTAAGTCATCAGGCAAATTTTAAATAAAGGCTGAGAGAAAAAACCATGTTCCTGTAACTTGATCACATGATCACTTGATCACTTGAATCCCGTTATTCATAGGATTTGCTCGAGCGGGCGCCAGTAACATTTCCATTGGACCCTATCAAGTGCCAATGTAGCCCAATGGCATCTGGTTGATTCAGGAATATGAAGAGCCTCAAACCATTCCTTCAGGGTCTTTACAAGGAAGTCTGACCATCTTGTAGGTGAGCGGCCACGTGATCTTTTGACAACCATGGGATCCAGTCTGTAACAGCTCTAGTCCAGCGGTTGTCTCCAAATCGCATTACATGTGCAGCCCATCTGATTTTTGGATGCCTTGGCAAACGAGACAGCATCCCTGATTCTGGAATAGCGATGGAGGTCAGAACTCCGGATTCCTTCTCTCACTTGAGTGAGGCGTGATATTCCAAGTATAGCTCTTTCGATTCCTCTCTGGGAGACCCGAACAGCATTCTCATCCTGCTTTGTAGGGCCCAGGTCTCTGAGGCGTATGTTAATGCAGAGAGAATGGTGGAGTCAAAGAGATGTGCCCAGAGCCAGAGGTTCTTTGTCCTTTTAGCTATTTCTTCGATACTCTTGAAGGCATTCCATGCCACTCTCTCTCCCTCCTGCGCAGCTCAGGTTTTAGGTCGTTCATCATGTTGACTTCTCGACCTAGGTACACATAACTGCTGCATTCACAGATGTTTGTTCCATTGAGAGTGAATGGAGTCTCACGAACTAGTTCATTTTTCATAAACATGGTTTTCTTTAGATTAAGCTGTAGACCTATCTTTCCACATTCTCGGTCAAAGTCAGCCAGCATTTGTGCCACTTGGCTAATGTTTGGTGTTATTAGAACGATGTCATCAGCGAAGCGGAGGTGGTGTAGTTGCCGACCATCTATCTTCACTCCCATTCCTTCCCATTCTAATTGTAGCATGATGTTCTCGAGGGTGGCGCTGAAGAGTTTTGGTGAAATGGTATCACCCTGTCCAACCCCTCTTTTCACATTAATGATCACTTCTTTGTAGACTGGTGAGATCCTGGTGGTGAATCCGTAATACAGCTCACGAAGGATCTTGATGTATTGGGTTTGAACACCCTGTTTGGCTAGGGCTTCGATGACTGCTTCGGTCTCCACAGAATCAAAGGCTTTCTGTAAATCAATGAACGTGAGACAGAGCGGCATCTTGTACTCCCTACAAACCACGATGAGCTTGGTTACTGTGTGGATATGGTCGATTGTGCTGAATCCTTTCCGGAAGCCTGCTTGCTCCCATGGTTGTCCTTCATCTAGTGTTCTGCTAATCCTGTTCAGGATGACTCGTGTAAACAGCTTGTAGATGACGGACAACAGGCAGATGGGGCGATAGTTGCCGATGTCGTGGAATGTCTCCCTTCTTGAACAGTAGAACTGTCCTGCTGGTTTTCCATTGGGAGGGAACCTTGCATACGGACAGGTAGCGTGTGAAGAGCCGAGCTAGTGTATTGATGAGTACCAATGGCAGATGTTTCAGGTGTTCGGGTCTGACTTTGTCTGGGCCTGGTGCTGTTCCCTTCTTTACCGACGAGATGGCATGTCGGATTTCAGAAGGGAGAACGTTGGGAATGACATATCCATCCTGTGGATTTTGGTATATGGGCAGGTGGATGTGGCTGTCAAAGAGATTTGAGTAGAGGTCATGGATAATCTTCTCCATTGCCTTTCTGGAAGATGCGATAGATCCATCAGGGCGTCGGAGGGCAGTCATTTTTGGTCTTATAGTTGGCGAAGGGCAGGCGGGCAGTGCGAATGCTTTTCCCGGCTTCTGCTGCATCTTCCAGTATTTCTGCTCTTCTGTCTTTGAGGTCTTCTTTTATCGCTTCTCTGCACCTTTTTGCAAGCTTGGACGTTAGCATTTGGTCTCCTGAGGCTCGCGCCTTGCCACGTTGGTGAATGAGCTCGAGAGTTTCTGAAGACAGGGATCCTTTTGTGTCTTTTCTCTCTCTCGGCATTCTTCGCACAATCATGGAGGTGCTGAACCAGTCGGTTGTATTCTTCATCGATGTCGTCAATGATGGTATCTTCCCATGTTGCTGCAATGGTGCCAAAGAGTTCCCAGTTGGTGGTCGTTCTGGGAGTTCTCTTCTTAAACTTTGCAGCCTTTTCTCCCGTTGCGGGAAGTAGAATTTTGCAAAAAGGAGACGGTAGTCCGATCCTGTTTGGAATTTGGGGATGATAGCAACATCGGTCAGAGAAAACCATAGATTGAAGATGATGTGGTCAATTTCATTGTGGAACTGTCCACCAGGAGATTCCCATGTCCAACGTTTCACTTCAGCCTTCTGGAACTGTGAGTTCCCATGAATGGTCTTGGTGGACATGATGAACTCAGATAGTCTCTCACCCGGTTCGTTCCATTCTAGGCCATGGGTCCCGATGTGGAGTTCTTCAGCCGATCTTCTCGGTCCTGTCTTGGCATTAAAATCACCAACTATTATCTTGTAGAAGGTGTGATCTTTTTTTATAGAACTCCTCCAGTTCCATGTAGAACTTCTTAATTTCATCTTCTTTGTTTGTGGATGTTGGTGCGTAGACAATGAAGGTAGAAATTGCTGGCAGTGGGCCACATCTCTTCAAGTGTAATCATCCTATTCGGTTTGTTAGGCATTCAAATGAATCAATGTTTACGGCCATGTTCGTGTTGACAAGGACACCAACGCCACCGACGCCTCTTTTTCGCGATGTTCCAAGGAACAATTCTTCTCTGGTGTCAAATACAGCATGATGCAACTGGCGCCTCCTCGTCTCAGTCAGACCAATGATGTCATACTTGATCTATTGCGCTTGCACCATCAGATCCTCAATATATGCTTCTGATGCCAGTGTACGTGCATTGAAAGTACAGACAGTCATTTTAGTCCTTTGTTTTGGCAGCCTAGGATGGCCGTGGAAATTTTGTCAGGCACTGCTTGTTTGCCTTTCTTACTGCTGCCGTATTAAGGGCTCTTTCGGGGTCAGGAAAATAAACATTTCTGTTACTGGATTTGGCATATGGAACACGCATCGGACAGATTGCCAGGCTCTGCCATGCGGGCGCTATATTCTCATTACTTTGTGGGGGCTCTCTCAGAGGGTGGGTAGAATATTTACGGTAATATGGAGGTAAATCATCGGGGAAAGCTGGTTTCTGCTCTGCCAGTTGTGTCTGTGTCTTAGGCTCAAGCATTCCTGGGCTTGAAATACTCTCCTCTGAAGGGCGGGTCTCTGCAGGGTGGGTCCTTGTAGGCTGGGTTTCTGACAAGCCTGGATGGAGACTGGATTAATCTGTTGGGTGGAGATTTTACCAACTTTGGAGTGTGGATTGTGAAGATCGCTGCCAGCAAGGTGTGGGGGTTTCTCTGGGCTCCTCCAAGGCTCCATCGGGATGGTGAACTCGGGTCGGCAGTTGCTCTCGTGGTCAATGGAATGCAGGGGTTCAACGGGGAAAGCTGGTTTCTGCTCTGCCTGGGTGTATCTGGCCTGCGATCCAAGAAGAATCCGCAATGGTGCTTATCCAAGGAGCAGAAGACTCTGTACTTTCGCCACGGAAATTTCCTGTAACTTACTTTGTAAAAATCAGATTCTAGTTAACCAGGGTAATTGAATAAAATACATTCCGATAGGCTTAATTTAAAAGGTACCACTTTGAAAATTCAAATGAAACTTAATTTACCAACTGTAAGTAAGCAGACTAGCTATAAAAAAAAACTCAGCATGCATTGTCACTGTTCTGACCAGTATAATTAAAGCCAGAAGTTAACCAAGAAGAACATCAAATAAGAGACAGACACTGAAAAAGGCCAAAAAGGTAGCCTGGTGTTTCTATGCCCATTAAGAAAGATTTGGACACAATAAGTCATTTTCTATCAGCTAATCTCATGGGCACAATCATAAAAATATGTATGGTGTTATGTTGCTTTGGTCTTTGTTGCTTTTACTTCTGTGTTTTCTAAGTTAGTAAATCATTCTTCCCGCTCTAGTTCTAATAGAGAACCTTTTAACTCCTCCAAGGTCAATAATTTCAATGTAATGTTCCTCAAATTAATGAATTTTATCTTTTCCTTATAGATGTTAATAACTTCAGAAAATTCAACCAGTTCATTGTCTGGGCCCCACTAAAACTAAGGTCACTATCACTATAACTATCTTCCTGTTCATCATCTATTTGCTAGAGCAGGCACCAGTAATATCTCCATATGTCCTGTCTCATGCTAGTAGAACCCAAAGACATCTGCTTGCTCCAGGAACATAGAGAGCCTCAAACCATTATATTAGGTCATGGGAATGACCTAATATAAATGTTACTGGTATTTGGCATATCATATACTACATGAGCAGCTTGCCAGGCTTGCCGTGCGGGTGGCATACTCTTGTAGTCACCTCTAAATAAAGCATTTATTGATGAACCGCATGGCCGCTTGCAGCTGCGCGAGCTGGGCTGTGATAGTCTGGTCTGCTGGGTGGAGTTGTGATGAGAGGGAAGTCCGGATGTGGAAAATGGCGGCCAGGAGTAGGGGGGTCATCTGGCTTGTTGTGAGGCTCTGCTGGGGTGGCAGGTCAGGGCTAGAACCTGCCATGCCTCCCGTGGCGCCTCATGAGCGGCTGGGGACAGGGAGAGCAAGTAGCAGCTCTGCCCCGTGTCTGAGAGTCTCTGGTTCAGCATACCTGGGTAGATTGAAAAAAGAACTGCTGCAGTTTTTTTCCAGGCCCCGAAAAAACTAAGGTAGCATAAGATTTCACCCCTTGCACAGGCAGGGTCTACATCCCTTTGTCAGCATAAAGAAGCTCCAGAAGATGGACCCTCACCCATTTTTCCCTCCAAAATTTAAGGCGGTAAAATCTCTAGGGGGCTTAATGTAGGCAAGCAAACAAAGAAGGTGCCCATGGCAAATGAAATTGAAACTTCTACAAGCTGGTTTGAATCTTGTTTCAGCTGGGACCCCTAATAGTGTTATTGCTTATATTGACTGTTGAACCTTGCTTTCTTAACAGGCTAGTTGCTTTCATCAAAAAACCATCAGCACAGTGCAGCTCATGGATCTGAAACAGCAGTATTATCTGGACCTTAATAATTCTAACTATGAGGAAGATTCCTCATGGAGCTAAAAGAAAAGGGGGGAATGTTAGGTTGACCGAATCAGACCTTGGATCCACCACTCCCATGCAAGGAAGGCTACCCCAAGGAAAGCGGAAGCAGAGATCTGCAACTGGACAACATGCTGTCATCCCACAAACTCATTCAAGCTCTGGAAGCAGCCTTCCTTGGACTCGTGATAACCATCTTCAGCAGGCTGGCACAAGGGCTGGACATTGGCCATCAGCCCCCTAAATCTAACCTGGGAACTTAGCCTGTGTGGGAGGAAACGACCCAACTGTTATCCCTCTCTGGGATTCACCCTTATGGTACTTGGTTCCCGATATCTAGTTTGACCTTTTGTGATCTAATAGGAAGTGAATGGGACTGGAGAGCACGGGTGCTAGCCTATGGGTGTAATTGTCTAATACCCAAGGTAGGACTGCAACAACACCATTTTTACGTATGTCCAGCCACCAGAAAGACAGGAGAATGTGGAGGGCCCTCTGACTATTTCTGTAAATCTTGGGACTGTGTTAGCACCGCCACATAAATAAAAGGGTAAACGGCAAGTTCCACCTTGCCCCCCAGGAATCTCCCGCCCAAAAAGCAGAGCTAATTGCCCTGGCAGAGGCTATGGAGAGAGCAGAGGGAAAGCCGGTAACAGTGTACACGGACAGCAGGTACGCATTTGGGACGGTGCATGTGCATGGGGCAATCTATCGAAAAAGAGGCTTTAGGTCGGCAGAAAAAAAAAGGGCCACTAGCTGGCTAATGGGACATACCTGGGGCTCAGGTTATATGAAAAAGATCCCGGCATACTATTCTCCCTTATCAGGACTTGGGAACGCATAGAATCTGCCATCAGCCATCTCAAAAAGTCCCTGACCTCCCTGGCTAAAGTAGTGCTCCAAAATAGACGGGGGCTGGACCTTCTACTGCTACAGCAAGGGGGCTATGCGCTGCCTTGGAAAAGAGTGCTGTTTTTACGCTGACCACACTGAAGTCATTTTGCGACTCCATGGCCAAGGTTAGGGAAGGAATAGGAAAGCACAAGCGGACAAAGAGGCAAAAGAAGGTTGGTTTGAATCTTGGTTTAATCAGTCCCCATGGTTAGCTACGCTTCTGTCCACTCTAATTGGCTCCTATAATTTAGTCCTACTTCTGATCCTCGCTTCTGGTCCCCTCATTTTAAACAAGCTAGTTGAATTTGTCAAAGAACGCATTAACACCATCCAGCTCATACTATGAGAACTGTCTTCCCATTCATCATCGATTTGCTCAAGCGGGCACCAGTAACATCTCCATATGACCTGTCTCATGCAAGTAGAGCCCAAGGACACCTGCTTGCTCCAGGAACATAAAGAGCCTCAAACCATTCCATCAGGTCATGGGAATGAGGTCTATAACTGTTACTGGTATCTGGCATATCAAATACAACACGTAGCTTGCCAGGCTCTACCGTGGCGGGTAGCATACTCCCAGCAGACCAGCCTATTACTATGAGAACAGTATGAACAAATTCATAGGACAGGCCCTGAGGAGGCTTCCTCAGTTTAAAAACAGAAAAGGGGGAATGTTAGGGGAGAAAAACAGCAGGCAGTTTCAATGAGCCAAAAGGCCCCATGTTGCTGCGGAAAGTCACTGAGAGCTTGTCATCACCCCCCCCCCATCCAGCCTTGGGAAGAACATTTGGGCAGGCTCTGCCCAGCAGCCTGGAAAAGTAAGTTTCACTGTCTCTCCTGTTATCTAGAAACCGCTCCGGATGCACGCAGGGCATACTGATGTTTAGAACATCCAGGGACTTAACAATACAAGTTGTCTGTGCAATGTAATCTTTGAATCATGTTAAATTTGTGCAGGTTATGACATGAATTATGCCTATATAATCTAAAGCTTCCCCTTACTCGGGGTCTTGCCTTGGCCTGCGTGCCTGAGAGCTTGACCCCAGCTAGCAGGCTTAATAAACTCCACTTGCCTTTTGCATTACTGGCTGGTTTCTTTGTGATTTCTAAGAACTTGCGACTCCGGACCCTAACATGACGAGACTGTTTCTCTCCTCCTTCCCCTCAGAGTGTGAGTCCTGCTGAGCTGAGCCCGAAGAGCTCTTAGTTCTGATGGACCTGACAGGGAAGAAAGACTCAGAGGCACTTCCTGGGGGTGAAATTGGCAACAGGGAAGTACTGACAAAAGTTTTCATGTGTAGAGAAGTAATAGCCCAGACAATGCGGCACCTTTCCTGTGCTGTACACTTTCTTCTCCTCATTATATACAATTTTCACGTCCATGGAGCTTTTGACTCCAGAGCTCTGTTGTAAGGAAACGGTGTATTCAGAGTCCCTTTTACAAAAGTTATGAAAGGTCACAGATTACTATTGAAACTGGAAATAGAAAATGTTAGTTACATTTTCTTTTCATAGTTTTTGGTATCTCTTGGGAGTTTACATGCAATTTTCTGCATAACTTGAATCTTAGTCAATCCTCTGAACATGAAAATTTAACAAGTTATGTATTTCTGTGGTAAAATGGAATTTGACACCCAAAGCTTCTATCAGAAAAGTTACACAAGTACATACTCAAATTGGAGCCCACATTCCAATCATAGTCAAAGGAGATAATGAGTCTTACGCCTCCAGGGCTTTAGTTCTGCCTTTCTAAGTGTGCATTTGGAAGAGAAAGCAAAGCTGTGCTCTGTGGTTGCTGACACGCCGTGCCGAAGAACACTCTGCAGCGAGGGCTTCTGGGAAACATCCGGGGCCCACCCAGCTCCTGTCCCTAGAGTCTCCCCGAGTCAGACCCACCTAAAAAGCTTTATAAGTGCAGGAGGGATCTGGGGTACTGCAGGGAACCCGGCCCTGAGCTGTGGCCACTCTCTGGCCACTGTGAGCTGCAGGACACCAGCGGGAGCCACACTTGGGAGAAACCCAGGAGTCCCCGAGCCTCAGAGACCATCCTGGGTTCCCCTTGATCAGGATCCCCCAGCCCCTGGAGAAACCAAGGTGAGAAAAAATATCTACAATATCTGTTGCCTTTTTTGTTTTTCTTTGGCCTCACTTGAGGGATTCAGGGCTTACTCCTCACTCTGCTCTCAGGGATCACTTGCAGGAGCGTGGGGGCCTTTGTAGGGTGCTGGAATCAAATGAGGTGGGCCAGAACAAGGCCAGCACCTACTGTCTCCTCGGCCTAATGTGTTTTCTGTCTTCACCCGGACCTCCTATCACTTCTCCATTGCATTTCTCTCGCCTGCTCCACGGGCATGTCTGAGAGGGCACTAACTTGCCTCGTCACTTGCTGTCTTTGTTCCATTTCAAGGGGCAGGATGGGCAGTATTTATGGCAAAGGGCAGGAGGTTCAGTAGTCAGAGAAAGGACCTCAACAACTCTGAGGGTCTTTTATGACATCAAGTGTCCAAACAACCTGGCGTTTAGCTCATCACCCTCTTTATTTAATCTATCTATCTATCATCTATCTATCTATCTATCTATCTATCTATCTATCTATCTATCTATCTATCTATCTATCTATCTATCTATCTATCTATCTATCTATCTATCTATCTATCTATCTATCTATCTATCTATCTATCTATCTATCTATCTAGCACTGCTCAGGGGTTTCTTCTGGCTCTGCACTCAGGAATTACTCCTGGCAGTGCTCGGGAACCATATGGGATGCCGGGGATCGAACCCGGGCCGGCATGGGCCGACCGTGTGCAAGGCAAACGCCCCCCCCCCCGCCGGACTATCGCTCCAGCCCCATCACCTTCTTTATTGGATTCTTGAATCTCTGAAACAAAGAACGAACCATACGTCACCATAAAAAGCTTTCAGGCACACGACTTCGATCTGTTTGTATTAAACCATAGAAATGGAAAAATAAAACCCTTCAGCGTTTATTCAGCCTTCGGCCAGGCTCGGTCACCACAGTGGGAGTGAGGCCAGGCTGCGGGAGCCAGTCTCCTCGCGCCCTCCAGGCTCGCCCTGCTCTGGAACAACCAGCAGCGTGAGTGTGGTGGGTGGATCCGCCTGCTGCCGAACTCAAGAACGTCCCAAAGCGGCTCGAGAGCGGCCCTGGGGTCTTCCTGCCACTTCTAGATGTCCCTATTATATCACCTTGTGGCGTCTCGAAAATGAAGAGGCATGAGGGAACTTTGTCTCCTGGTCTCATCCTGACTGACCAACCCAGAAGGCTTGCAGGGACCATCTCACATACCAGGTGTCTAAGCTGGGACACCAACATCTCGTTGACCTGTTCCAGGTTTCCCTGTGAACCTATTTTAGTCATTGACATTTTTCTTCCACTTCATTACAGTGTAATGAACTTTTAGAATTGGTACTTATTTAAGCTTATTTAACCTTTAATATCAAAGAATTTAAGAAACATTTGCGTTTTGGGGCCAAATTTTGCGGTACTCAGGGATAACCTCTCTCTCTGTGTGTTGTGATCACTCCTGATGGACTTGGAGGCCCTATGGGATGCTGGTGTTTAAACCCAGTTGGCCCTATGGGATGCTGGTTTTAAACCCAGTTGGATGCCCGAAAGGCAGGTCAAAGCCATGCTATAACTCTAGCACCCTGGCAAATGTTTTCTGCTGGACACTAAGTGGCTAGTCCTAGGGCCTGGCTCTTTTCCACCATAAGGCCCTAAGGGCGGGACCCAGAAGTGGGCTCTGTTTTCAAGGTAATAAACCTTCTGAAAGCCCAATATTTACATCCACCAGAGCAAAACACTGTTTACTGGACAGGACATGCCTGGCCTTCTGAATACTCTGTGGCAATGACTCAAGATGCTGTCTGTGCTTGTATCCCTCTCCCGGAAAATTTGGCATAAAAGGTCTAAGCTATGCTCAACAAACGGGATCAGCTCTCCAGAACAACCCCCCCAGTCCTTCCCTCTCCTTTTTGCAGGGATGAAGTCCCACAAGAGCTCGGTCTCCCTCATTTGTGCTGGGGACGGCTGGCCAGGGCCCCGACATCCGGAGCCCAAACAGGGGCGCTCAGGGGAGAAGTTTTTTTTTTTATCATCTTTTATATATTTTCATGATCAGGCTGGAACCCAAATGGATTGAGGCTCCGTAACTGGAAGCAGACAAATCCATGACCCATGGTTATGAGCAGGTTGGGACCTTCCACATTCCCGGCACTGGATCCTTCCATTGGACCTTAATATCTGGTTTAGCTTCTTCTTGTTGCCAGTGGCGATGAAAGGGGGCGAGGAGTCTCTTTGTTGGAAAATTTAAAAATGGTTCAGTAATGGAGCCCCAATTGCTGGTGTGGACTGACTCCTTTTTGTTTCCTTTTTAAATAAACCAGCACAAATCAGTTTTCTCTTACCACCCTCAGACCTTTTAGAATTTGATTTTGCCTTACACAGGTTTTATTACAAAACAATATTTTGCTAGCATGATAAAGTTTCTGAATATATATTTGGCTAAGCAGTTTACTTTATAACATGAATTATTAACCATGAATTAATTAATTAACCATGAATATTTAAGCGTTTTATCCTCAGAGCATTGGTGTTAGAGGCATTGCAGGGTTAAAACACATCATCACCATAAAACAGCGAGGATTTCACACTTGTTGCTAAAGTTTTTTTAAGGTCAGGACTAGATTAATACTTAATGGCAAAGCTGCCTTGAAATAGAATTACCTTCACAATAGCACACATTTTTATGGTCTATGCAGGCCAATTTCAATTCTGCCCTTTTAGAAACCACTAAATTTGAAGTTGCTTTTTGCATCAGGGGTTGAGATTTAAAACAACCGCCTTTTTTTCCTTAGTCTGTTATTAGCTGGTTTTCAAACAGACCATAAGCCTTGGCAGGGGATGGTAGTTTCTCCAGGAGGGAAGACAAAGCGTCTGCCAATTAGTGCAAACAGATTCCCCAACTCGTTTGCTCTTTGTTACAACTTAGATAACCTTTGCACAAATAATAGTTATTTGTCAGAAGTGCCTACTAGCTTTAACGATCTCCACTTCTGGTATTTTAATTTGGCTGTTGACATTTAAGCGTTTGGCAGTCAGACAAACAAGTTGATGACCAAGAGGACCCGCAGTGTCCGAACCCTCCTAGAGGCGAGTGTGGCAGCTGGAGGAGCCGTGGCCTGCAGCTCTGCTCAGAGGGGAGGGACGCTCGCTGGCACCCACTTAACCGGAGGCGGAGTCGGTGGGGTACCGGGAAAGAGAGTTCTGTAGAGAGCAGCTGAGGGAGGCGGGTGATAGGCCAGCAGGTTGGGTGTTTCCTGGCTTCTATCTCCCGGTATTCCATAGGATCCCTTGAGCACTCTTGGGAATGATTCCTGAGTTCTATAACCAGGAAGGATCTGTGAGCATCGTCGGTTGTGACCCACTCTCAAATTAAAAAAAAATAAAAAAGGTAAACAACAAGTCAGGGAGTGGGGTTAGCGGTATAATAAGAGATAATATTCAAAGATGTGATTCACTGGTTTCCTTTTTCTTCTTTTTCAGTTCCTGAGTGACACAGGAGCTGCTCAGAATAACGCCTGGCTGTGTGCTCAGAGATGTCCCCTGGGACAGAGGGGACAATGCTGGGTGCCCGGGAAACGTGGACAAGGGTGTCAAGGATTGACCATAGTCTGCTGCATAGAAGGCAAGAGATGTGCCCGCTGGACTATCCCTCTGGCCACTACAATGGCGTGTTTGTTTGTTAATAAACTTTTGGTTTGGGCCACAGTGGGTGACGCTAAGGAACAACTCCTAGGCCTGCGCCTAGGAAGTGCTCCTGGTGATGCTCAGGAGTTCTAGTTACACTCAGGAATCAACCCTGGCCGTGTTTGAGGACCATATGGAATATCGGGATCAAACCTGGGTCAGCAACGTGCAAGGCAAATAAATGCCCAACAACCTGTGCTATGGCGCGGCCCCTGGTTTGACATGATGCTTATTCATCTACCATTCCGAGAACAATGAAAACAGCCTAAGAGCATTGTATGGAAATCGTGCAGCATTATTTTTTCACTGAAAATATATTGTTCTTTTCACCATAATATATTCACTACAAAGCACCATATCACTGTATCACTGTCTTCCCGTTCATCATTGATTTGCTCGAGCGGGCACCAGTAACATCTCCATATGTCCTGTCTCATGCAAATAGAGCCCAAGGGCACCTGCTTGCTCCAGGAACATAAAGAGCCTCAAACCATTTCATCAGGTCTTGGGAATGAGGTCTATAATTGTTAACAAAGCACCATATTTTATATATTTATTTTATTATATCATTGAGAGATAGACCATTACAAAGTTGTTCATGATCAGTTCAGTCATATAGTTTACCAACACCCGCCCCAACACCGGTGCACATTTCCCAGCTCCACTCTACCCAGTTTCTCTCCCCCGCCCCAACCTCTACGGGAGGAGTCTCTCTCTCTCTCTCTCTCTCTCTCACTGTGTCCCTCTTTTTGGGTGTTGTTGCTTGCAGTACATTCACTGAGGGGTTATCATGTATATCCCTTACCTAGTTCTAGCCTAGCTTTAGCAATTCCAAGTACTGTGGGCAAACTTGTCCCTTCTCCATCTTACTTAACCTTTGTCCCACACACACTTGTGGTAGATTACAACCAATGAAAAGTCCTCCTGGCCCCTGTTTTGCCCGGCCTTGGATATTAGTCTTATAATATCTTTTCACTGTATCACTGTCTTCCCGTTCATCATCGATTTGCTCGAGCGGGCCTCAGTAACATCTCCATATGTCCTGTCTCATGCTAGTAGAGCCCAAGGTATCTGCTTGCTCCAGGAACATAAAGAGCCTCAATCCATTCGAAATGAGGTCTATAATTGTTACTGGTATTTGGCATATATATCAAATACAACACGGGTAGCTTGCCAGGCTCTGCCGTGCAGGTAGCATACTCTTGTACGCATCTCTAAGTCCAGCATTTATTGATAAACCGCTGAGGCTGCAAGCAGCCTCGCGAGCCGGCACTGATAGGCTGGTCTGCTGGGTGGAGGTCTGACGAGAGAGAAGTCCGGATGTGGAAAATGGAGGCCCTCATGGAGTGGGGGGGTCGTCTGGCTTGTTGCGAGGCTCTTCTGGGATGGTGGGCCAGGGCTAGAACCCACCATCCCTCCCGGGCGCCTCGTGAGCGGCTGGTCACAGGGAGAGCCAGTAGCAGCTCTGCCCCATGTCTGCGAGTCTGGTTTTACAAGCAGAAATAAAGGTTGTCACTGGCTGATCTGACCAAAGCCAGCTGCTTTGTGCCTTTTTCCTCCACGTTTTCCTTTAGGCATCAGATTTGACTCGTGTGTATCCAGAAAGAGCAGGCAGTGTGGACCCCAGATGGTTCTCGGCTTCACGTCCAGGCAGAGATGGTTACTCTTGTCTCTCCAAGCTTTAGGAGTTTGGGGAGTGAGGGCCACTTCCGGATTCTGTTAAAAACAGAAAACATCCTGACACCCTCCCAAAGCACTCAGAGCTCAGAACTACTAGGACCACCAACCTCCCTGGTGGTCAATGTCAGCAAGTCTACGTCAGCTTTTTTTTTTTTTTAATTTAATTTTATTATTCCCCCAAATATTATTACACCATTTTAGACATACAATTGCAAGATGCTCATGTAGAGTTTTGGTTCTACAGTGTTCCAACACGCCTCCCTCCACCCAAACCCATCTCCCATCACCAATGTCCCCACCTCCCTCCCCCTCCCGCACCCCAACTACTTGGCGGGTTCTGTATGTCATTTCTTTCCTCTTTATATCTCCTTCCCACCAAACTTTCCTGCTCTTCGTGGAATGCAGTGCATTAAAAGACATTACTGTTTCACTATTTTAGTGACCTGGGCTTGAACTAGTTTTGCTCTGTTAATCTGGTCGTGAGGCAGTTTCCCAGCATCCGGATAGCGAAAATGGTGGCTAGTGTGATGGGCGAAGTCTCATCCGGCTGCCTCCGGGACCCCCAGAGGCGATGGGCCCACTCCCAAAACTCATCTGCCCTCCTCGGGGCTCCATAGTAAGCTGGGCCCGGCGCGAGCCGAGTTCCATCCTCCCCAGCCGCTTGCAAGGCTCTGGATGCTATGGCTGATGGCCCCAAGGCAGCTCCTGGGTGGGGCCACCAGGCTCGACAAAATGGAGGGGTGAAAGGGCTACCCCGCCTCCATCTGGTCTACGTCAGCTTTGAAGAAAATAAACCTCTAGGGCCTAAGGTTTCCTTTAGCACAATGTCAGCATTTTTATTTGTTTGGGGTCACACTCAGTGATGCTCAGGGGGTTACTCCTGGCTCTGCACTCAGGAATTATTCCTGGTGGTACTCAGGGGACCATATGGGATGCCGGGATCGAACCGGGGTTAGCTGGTTCAAGGCAAATGCCCTACCTGCCGTACTATAGCTCCAGCCCCTTAAAAAAAAATCTTTGTTTTTCTTGTTTGCATTTTTTTTTCCTTTTATTCATTTAACTGAGGTCCGAGCTACAGTACCGTGGATAATGTATAGTGGGTAAACAGTTATGTACCTGTCATCCCACATGGTCTCTGAGCATTGCCAGAGTAATTCCGAGTCCAGAGTCAGGAATAACCGAGCATCACCAGGTGTGACCCAAAAGCAAATCCCCCAATATTTTTTTTCTCTTTTTGGTCACACCCGGCAATGCTCATGGTTTCTCCTGGATCTGCACTCAGGAATTACTCCTTGTGGTGCTCAGGGGACCAGATGGGGAGCGAACCTGGGTTGGCCGTGTGCAAGGCAAACACCCTCCCTGCTGTGCTATCACTTTGTCCCTCCTCCACAATTGTTTTAATTAAAATATATATGTGTGTGTGTGTGTGTGTGTGTGTGTGTGTGTGTGTGTGGTCCATATAAAACCATGGACTCCTACCAAGTCCTGCCGTGGGCATCTATGGCCCAGGACCTGCCTTCTGAGCACTGGCAGTTCCTCAGGGTTAGTGGCCACAGGATGGCTGCAAATCTCGCAGGAAGTAAGATGTGAGAAACAACCGGCAGGAGAGAAAAGTGACCTTAATGGAAAAGTCTTTAAGACGGTTGTCAAATGTTTAAAGAGGGTTTAAAAAACAAGAAAGAACAACAGGACAGGCTATTGGAAAATTGTCAGCACCTGGAGAAACCAAAACTTGTTCTTGAAAGACAAAGAAATGGTAAAACAGACACACGGGTCAGAGGCTCCGCTGCCCTAGGGCGAGTTACTGTCATTGCCCATTGGCTTTCCTTGGACTTTATTTTATGTCTTAATAAATACAGCTTCCAAGAGAACAAAGAACCAGGACAACTTGTTCCTTTAAAAGATTTTATGTGCTCTGACTCCACAGGTTCAAAGTGACAAAGAAGGAGATTCTAGACACATCAAAGATTGGGAAGAAAGGTTAAATATCTTTTATATCCCCAAAAATAAATGAGGTCATTCTATATCTGTCCTTTTCCTTCTGAGGAATTT
Source organism: Cryptotis parvus (assembly GCA_021461705.1). Taxonomy (NCBI): domain Eukaryota; kingdom Metazoa; phylum Chordata; class Mammalia; order Eulipotyphla; family Soricidae; genus Cryptotis; species Cryptotis parvus. The sequence goes on along the minus strand of JAJIBD010002592.1, from coordinate 34,165 downwards.
CTCTCAGCAGGATACTCTCCATGTCCACACATTTATAGGCAAATTCATGACTTCGTCTCTCCTGACAGCTGCATAGTACTCCACTGTGTAGAGGTACCAGAGTTTCTTTATCCGGTTGTCTGTTCTCGAGCACTCAGGTTGTTTCCAGATTCTGGCTATTGTGACTAGGGGTGCAAGGAACATAGCCTGCAGGCAGTGAGAAAGCACCACATTTAATTGGATCATCATGGAAACAAAAGTGACAGATTTGCTAAATGGTCTCAAGAAATTAGAACAATGATAAATACAAGTAGTACTGATTAAAAAAACACTTTTGTCAGCGCTATGATTCGACCCAAGCAATAGCTTCTGTTTAAAAATACAGGGAAGCAGAGAAGCGTCATAGAATGCCAACTCTCACCCAGAGGAGCACGCCTACTCATTGTATGATTTAGGCACGAGGTTGGCTATACTATACCGGACAGGAGTCCATGCATGCGATGTTCCAGCACCAAAGAATCCCCCAGAGACTCCAACTCAGCTGACCCCAGTTGTCCCACCACAGGAAACTCCGTCCTCAGGTTCTGTTGCCTTCGGCCGTTTGTTTCTCCCTCAGCGTGTTCCTTCAGCTCCCCATATGTGGAGACCGTCCTCTCTCTGTGTCCCTCTCAGTCATTGTGTTTTGTTTGTTTGGGAGCCTCATCCGCCTAGCTCACAGCTTCTTCCTACCCTGTGCTTAGGGATCAGTGGAACATGGGGCAGTGTGTGGTTCTGTAGACCGAGAAGAGTCAAACCGAATCCCAGCCCCCCAGGGTGCGAGGTCTGAAGCCTGGAAACACAAGGAGAGAAGGTGTGTGACAGGGGTTGCCCTCATGGCCCATAGCCCTGTGGGCGTCCGGGTGTCGTTGCTGCGGCCCTGACACAGGTCCTGCTCCTCAAAGGTCACACAGCAGTTCTGGGTGCTTCCCGCGGAATTTCAGACGATTTCCCCCCAAGGTAGATCCTGGCCTTCAGGCTCAGACATGGACACTCTGTAGGGCCCCCTCCCTGATGCTCAGGGGTCGCCGTGTGCTGTCCAGGGACAGTGATGCCTCTTCTCCGCTCAGTTCCTGCTTCCTCATCCGTCAGCGCGCTCTGCAGCACTTCTCGGAGGGGCTTCCTGCCGGGCTGTTTCCCGTGCCGGCCGACAAAGAAGTATATGACGGGATTGACTGAGCTGTTCACGGCACAGAGGAGGATAATGACAGACCATGGATCCCGAGGAGGGGATGTCGACCAGCTCAGGGCGATGAGGACCCCTCGGGGCACGTTGAGCAGCAGCACGGCCAGCACGTTGAGCAGGATGGTCGTGTACAGCTTGCTGGTCTGTTTCTGCCTGGCATAGCAGCGCCCCCAAATGACCAGAATCAGGCCCGACACAAAGAGCACCGGTAGGGTGAGAAGAGACAGCGGCGTTACAAAACCTCCACGTTAAATAGCGATCAGCATTCGCCAAGTAACTGTACAGACTTGTAGCTAAAACATAACTAAAAAAACAGAACCCAGATGAGAGCGCAGACGATGGTGGAGAGCTGTGCTGGGCGGCGGCATTTGTACCAGATGGGCCAGAGCACAGAGACGCAGCGCTTCGGTGCTGATGGCCATCAGCAGACTCAGAGACACGAGTATGACGACAGAGCGAGTATGCTTCCAAACCACATTAGGTAACGGGAAACTTTGGCAAGTATATCTATAATCTGAAGAACAACAGCTAAGAGATAGATGAGGTCTGCGACGGCCAGGTTGAGGATGTAGACGCTGTAGGGGTTTCTCCTCACGCTGAAACCCAGCAGCCAGATGACAGTCCCATTCCCCGCCATGCCGCAGAGGCAGATGAGCGCAGAGACACTCAAGATCACGACGTATCTGATATATGCAGAGTCCAGGAATGTATCTGTAATTTCTGTTGTGTTCAGAGATGTCACATGTGTTTCCACTGGTGACTCCATCCGGTTATTCCAGAGCAGGTGCGACATGTCCAAGGTGTCATTTCTGGGCTCAGGAATCATCTGTCCAGTCCTGCTGCTGTGGTCACCTGTGCAATAGAGCTGTGGGCAGGGAAGGTCCTCTTAGATCAGGGATGGTCCATCCCTGCCCCTGACTCCAGCTTCAGCCTCACAACACCAATGAGCAGGCAGGGACACAGGGTGTGGCTGAGACTCTTCCAGAAACCAGGCAGATGAGCTCCCGCCTCAATGTAAGGCTCTGTCCCTCCTGAGACACCTGGAGATCCTGTCCCCACCTGACCGGGACCAGGACGTAGTGACTGAGGAGCTGGTCTCTGAGTCACTGGGAAAAAGAACCCTCTCGGCTCACTGCTCTCCCCGGCGCTCCACACGTTCTGTGGGTTTGAGATACAAGAAAATATCTGAAAAAGAAATCTCAGAATAAATGACATTCACAAGTCCCACAGCCTTCATGTATCTGTATGTTCGTTTCCTGATATTGTTGCAGGTGGACCCCACGGGTGACTTATGTGAGGCAGGAAGGAGAGAGAGATGGTCACTTTCTCCCCAGCCGCCTCTGCCACCCGGGACCCGCTGGACAGGCTAAGGACTGATATAGTCTGCGATGAGCCCCTGCACGGTGTGGGCCTGAGCCCCACCAGCCCCACGAGGTGGCCGTCAAGCCACGCCTGATGCCCGCTTGATCTCTAGGCACGGGAGTTAATCCCCACCCACCCGAGGTTTCTCGGGGAGCCACGGACTCAGGCTGGAGCGAGGAATTGCTCTTTGCAGGAAAGGAAAATCAGTCCTAGGCCTTACCCAGGTCTGCCTTAAGGTTCTTGTCTTTCTTGCAGAAAAAGAATTTTCAGGAGTCGACGAGCAGTGAAGTAAAATAGATTTTATTAAGGAGGTTTTAGGTGAGGGGGAGGGAGAGAAAGAAAAGGAAAGAGTAACGCTGCGTTCAAAGGGAGAACGCGGGCTGCTCCAAAGGCGGAGAGCGAGTAAAAGAGAGAGTACACATCTCAAGAGGGGGAGATGCGGGCAACACACGTGTTCAGGCAGTATGTGCTCGCAGGCAACATGTGTACCCAAGCAGCATGTGCTCCCTGTCCTTTGTTTAGGACCACTTTTATAGATTTCTCCCCAAGTTACTCCCATCTGGGGCTTTAACCTCGGTTGCTAGGGCCCCGTTGCCAAGGGGAGTAGACTTTGGGAGTGGTCTTCTGTGAGCTGGGTGCTGGGTGGGAAGGCTGATTTATCTTTCTTAGGAGGGTTAGTTATTTAAAGCCTTTAAAAGGGTCAGTGGCTCAGACCAGATCAACAGAGCAAAGCCAGTTCGAGCCCAGGTAGGCGGCTCCAAGAGGCGGGAATCACCGGGAAGTCGTCAGATGGAGGCGTGGTCGTCCCTTCCCCCTCCATCTTGTCGGGCCTGGTGGCCCTGCCGGCGAGCTGCCCACGGGCCAGCACAGGGCCTCACGGACGGCTGGGGAGGCTGGCGCCGGCTTGCGCAGGGCCTAGCTGACCATGGAACCCCCGAGGAGGGCAGATGGGTTTTGGGGAGTGGGCCGTCGCCTCTGAGGGGTCCCGGAAGCAGCCGGATGAGACTCGCCCACCACACTAGCCACCATTTTTGCTGTCCGGACGCTGCGAAACGGCCTCAGACCAGATCAACAGAGCAAAGCCAGTTCGAGCCCAGGTCGCTGGCGGCCCAGGTCGCTTGCCCAGGTCCACTTGCAGGTCGCTTGCCCAGGCCGCCTGGCGCGCTGGTCCACTAAAAATAGTGAAACAGTAATGTCTTTTGATGCATTGCAGTCAACGAAGAGCAGGAAAGTTTGTTGGGAGGGAGATATAGAGAGGAAGGAAATGACGTGCAGAACTCGCCAAGTGGTTGAGGTGCGGGAGCGGGAGGGAGGTGGGGACATTGGTGATGGGAGATGGGTTTGGGCGGAGGGTGCGTGTTGGAACACTGTAGAACCAAAGCTCTACATAGCATCTTTCAATTAAAAAAAAAAGGGTGGAATCTTCCACAAACATGCGGGAATCAGTGGTTGGGTAGGACAGAGAGGAGAACAGTGTGCTGGTATTTGTCAAAATGATAGTGCCAGTCTAGAACTGAGCATTGAATGTAGGAAAAAAGATACGTGATGATCTCTGGATGTATGTATTGCAATCCACAATGTGTAAGAGAAGAGATAAAGAATTTGCCATAGAGGCGGGCTGGGGAGGGGGGGAGGGAAGTGGGGACACTGGTGTTGGGAGATGGGCACTGGTGGAGGGATGGGTGCTGGAACACTGTATGACGGAAACCCAAACATGAGCATCTTTGTAGTTGTATATCACATGGCGGTGTAATAAAATATTAAAAAAAATAAAAAAATAAAAAGGGTCAGTGGCCTATGGGCTTCACACATTCCCTTTTGGCCTTCCCCTTCCCCAGGGTTTATTGTTGATAGTGGTTTTGTCAAGTTTGGTTTCGGGCTTTCAATCAGGTGTGGCTCTGGATCTCTACTTTAGGAATTTTATTGCCATGTGGCGCCCCCTGTCTGCTTGCCTACAACAATATTATAGTGCACAGACTCCACACGAGGTTGTAACACTCCCTATGGTTTTTCCAGTACAGTCCTGCCGCCCTCACGCCCCTTCCCCAGCATGTTGGATCACCTGCTCTACCCCCTAGCCCTGAGCTTTATGCTGTAAATGAGGGGCTGTTTTTCTGTTTTCCCCTTCCTGTAAGGGTTTTGCATATATTTATGCCAAGGGATTTTTTTACTGGAAGATAGTTGGGGGTTCATTTGTGAGTTAATTAGCTCTGAAGGAATTACTCCTGGGCTTCTGCCATATTTCGTAACTCTAAGCCTCAGTAGCCTTTAGATTGATTCTAATTCCTCACACACCAAAAGGTGGGTCCCGCCCATCACCTCTATGGGGTCTCAGAAGCAGCTGGATGAGACTCATTCAACAAAATAGCCGCCATTTTCCCTGTCCGGATGCCACAGCACATCAGAGCCGTCCAGGAGAGATGCTGATCTCAAGACCAGATTAACAGTGTATGGAGCCAATCATGTCCTGGAATATACTATAATCCACATTGTGTAAGAAAGGGAAGAGAGAAGGAGAGGGAGAGAGAGAGAGAAAGGAGATACAGAATCCTCCATGGAGGCAGGCTGGGGAGGGGGAGGGAGGGGGGACATTGGTGATGGGAGATGGGCATGGGTGGAGGGATGGGTGTTGGAACACTGTAGAACCAAAACTCAAACATGAACATCTTGTAATTGCATATCTAAAGGTGGTATGATAAAATAATTTAAAAAGTGTAATGCCAGTCTAGAACTGAGCACTGAATGTAGGCAAAGAGATAAACATGATAACCTCTAAATGTATGTATTGCAAGTCACAATGTAAGAGGAGGGAGAAAGGGAAAGGGAGAGAGAGAGAGGGAGAGAGGGAGAGAGAGAGGCAAGAAGAGGCTAAGTCCTTGCCATAGGGGCAGGCTGGGGCGGGAGGAAAGTGGGACATTGGTGGTGGGAAATGGGCACTGGTGGAGGGATGGGTGCTGGAACACTGTATGACTGAAACGTAATCATGAATAGTTTTGTAATTGTGCATCTCACGGTGGTATAATAAATTTAAAAATAAAATAAAAGAAAAATAATTCTAAAGAAAAAAGAGGTGGGTCCCACCTTTTTGATGGGACTGGATGGAACCAGGAAAAAGAGATCACCTTGGCCTCAACGTGGGACGAGGAAGTGTCTTGTAAATGATCTGAGGGCAAACCTTAGTGTCTGCTTTGAATGGATGCAAAGACGAAAAGTTTGTTCTAGGAACCAGCTCTATTTCAAACAAGCATAGCGGCAGGTCTCTAGACCCTGAGTGGTTTGGATAGGATCAGTTTCCCTCTGGTGAGTGGGACTTAGGCTGGGTCAAAAGACGGGATCTCCCCAGGAAAGGTCACCCTATAAATTTAACCCGGTATAGACAACTGCCTGTCTCTTGCTGTGTTTGCAGCAAAGACTAGAAGTCATTGAAATGTTGTTTATCAACGAGGTTGAGAGAAAGAGCATGAATTTCTGCCAGGAGCAGGGGCCTGAATCACTGATGGCTCTGCCCTAGAGGAGGGAAGGTAACTTTTCCATCTCACTGTATTCAGGATAAAAGAGCTCTTTACCTGCGGCAAATCCCTACCCCAGCTTTGTAAACTATGTATTTCTGGCAGTTTTGGAATCTGATGCGGATGGTGTGTGGAGTTGGTTGGAGTGAGGAGCGGATGGAGAATTAAAGCCTTAGAAACTCTAGACCTAGCGGTCACGCTTCGTTGTCCATTGGCAGGATGGAGGGTCATCAGCCCCAAACGCAGCCAGGGCACCCTAGGGGCCCACGATACTGTTGGGGTCCCGGAAGAGTCCCAACACCGCACACACCTTCCATCACTCCCAGCTGACGTGTCTAGGAATGACATGCTCTCATTGTGTCCTCAAGGAGGTGGCCAGGCCTTCCCTGTCCACTCGTTTACGAGGGTTATTGAGAAATGGCGGAAGCATTTCTTTTGTTCACGCCATTCCTAATCAGATTCTGCTGTTTCAGTGAGAGGCTGATGTGATGAGCAGTGTGGTAACAATCGTATTTAAATGTATGTTTGATCAGCCCCCTAATCAGACAATACGACCATTTCGCCGCTCACCCTTTAATTCTGGCTCCTGCTCAGGGAGCTCAGACCTGTCCCTCATTCCTTGTTTCATCAGAACAGGAACCAGACGGTCCCTCCTCAGAGCTGCGGGATACAGGCTAATCCAGTTCGCCACCCAGGTGGTCATGGATGGACACGGTCAGTGACAGGAAGGTGGACACGGAGCACCTGGGACACGTGTGAGAGCAGCCCCTGCAGGCTGTGCGGCCACAGTCTGCCCCTCCTGTCCTGCTGGCACTTTCCCTGGATCCTACTGACCATAGAGTCTGGGAAGTGACTTAGGGAAAGTGACGCCGAGACTCGCAGCCGGCCACTGTAAGGACACTCTGAGAAACGGACATTCAAGTGAAATTTGATTCCTTGGCTCCACGTACTACTCGCAAAGTAGGACAGGGTTGTGCCAGGCATTACAGAAAGTGTTTGTCAAAACTCAACTGCGGATTCATTTAGTCTCCGAAAGAAGCAACAGTAGAACCAAAGTCTGTGACCCTAACATTAGGCACATATGAAGCCTCATGGCTAACGTTCTCCATAACAGTGGAGACTCAAACCTTCCTCCTTAGGCATCTCCGAGTGTCAGGAGGCACCGGCTGGAGCAAAGAGGCTCTGGCAGGGCCCAAGCAACAGTGGGGAGGGGACAGTGTTTGCCCTGCGCGCCGCTGGCCCAGGTGTGATTCCCTGGCACCCTGTAATGGCCCCGAACACTCGGGAGCGCAGAGCCAGAAGCAGCCAGCCCCTGAGTGCTGCCGGTGTGCCAAAAAGCAACTAATACAAAAAAGAAAAGGAAAAGAAAGGCTCTGGCTAAGCTGCCGCTGCCCAGCAAGCCCCAGGCCTGTGAGGAACTTTCCCTCCTGCGTCTCACAGGCGCCGAGCTGAATTGGGGTCCGAACAGTGACTCCAGGAGTCGCCATCACGTGGCTCCTCTGCCTCTTGGGGGCCGTGGGCTGCTGCCAGCTCATCTCCCCTCCTCTTCCTCTCAGCCACACCTTGGCCTCTTACACCGAGCTCTCACGGGGGCAGCTTGGCTACCCCGACCGCATCAGCCCCCTCCTCCCATCGACATTCCACTGAACCCACAAAAGTCATGGAGAGCACAAAAATTGTACAACCCCAACCTCAAAATAACAGTAAGTTCAGGCCAAAGCACATGTCCCTAGAATCAGCACCAGGGGGCCCCACAAGGTCACACAGGAGCACCAAGAGGAAGGGGGTGTCCTGGAAACGAAACAGGGGTCACTACCCACCAAGCCCCCAGGCTGTGGCATCCCCCGGCCCCAGGGCTCCTGTTCGCGGAAGGGATCCCTTAGGACAGGGAGAGGCCAGGCGGGACGAGACTCTCTCTCACTCCTTCAGGGTCGCAGGTAGCAGCATAGCCCATCACTACAGGTCCCCAGGAGCCCGGCTGCGGCCACCCTGAGAGCTGACCCACCTCAGGTCGCCACTTTCTGGCTCTCTCTGTGATGCCCCGTTTGAGCTGGGTCCAAGCACGGCCCCTGGAGAACAGTCATTTTTCACAGCGGCAGGAGCTGTCCTTGTTACTGAGGGAGCAGAGATGGCGGCCTGCAGGCCGCATCCCACCGCCTCTGCGCTGACTGCAGGCTCTGCCCCGTTCACCTCAGGAGGGCTGAGACCCACAGGGACAGCGCTGGGGGTGGCTGAGGGGCTTGTCTCAGCCTCCTCAAGACTCTCGGCTCTCTCGCCTCCTTCCTCAGCCTCCCAACCTCCTGCCCCTTTCCCAGAAATGAGAACAACCAGCCCTTCGTGCCCCGGGACACGGAAGCTGTCGCCCAGTTTAGAGATAAAGAACCTCCCTCCATCTGTCAGACACAGCACAGAGAGGAGGAACAGGCGCTGAGCGCACTGCGGGGCCGGGGGCAGGTTCAGTCAGACAGGAAACACTTTCTCCTCGCCAGAGTCTTACCAGAGGTCGCGGCATCCTGGTGCTGGGGAGCCCGGGGATTCTCTGTGGCTGGTGGAGTCCCGGGTTTCTCTGCAGCGTGGCTCAGAGAGACATCCAGCGGCTCATTGTGGCCAGATTCTGACCACAGGCTGAGGGTCGGTTCTGTGCGGCTCCCTGGGGTCCCCCCCTGCACTTACATCCTTCACCACGTGGGTCTGACTCTCGGTGGTCAGGGACTGGGTGGGTCTTCCTGGATGCTTTTCCAGAAGTGATCAGAGGAGCTAGCGCTGTCTCTGGAGCTCCGCGTAGGCTGCCGCCACGGCCACGCTCTCGCTCTTGCTCAGATGGATAACTCCAGGACTCACGTACAGAGCCATTGCAAGTATAATGGCAGCAACCATTCAAATAACTCGTGATTTTGAAATTTGCATTTCGTTTTGCTTAAGTGCTTATGTGACTTTGCATAAATACAGAGTTGTCTAATGACACTGTCCCCAAATATACACATGATTGACTTTCCATATTAAACTATCTAGTTTAGCAATTCAAGAGGTGCAAACATATCTCGATTCCAAATGTATCCTAAATTTTGGAAATGATTTTTAATTTTAATCTTCAGTTTAAGAGAAACATTAGACAAATGTTCATCATCATAAGTCTTGGTATGAGTGACAGAGGGACCATTTGGAGAGAGACAAGAGCTGTGGACAGCAGCGTGTCCGGCGCACCTGGACCTCAGCGGAAGGCAGGAGAAATGATTTCATCAGCTTTATGTTCTTATCAGCTTATCTGAAAACCCAAGATACCTAAAATGAAACACAGGAAAGCTGAGAATCCTGTCATAGGTTTTCAGCAAAGGCACCGTCCTAACTGGGTCGCAGCAGAACGAAAAGCCAACTCGGCCCAGGGCTCAGGAAACTAGAGGGAGCAGCCCCGAGGGAACTGAGCCCTCCCGGGGGGGAGACAGTTACTGCCCCTCCAGGGAACCCAGAGCTCAGAGCCCTGATGGGTTTGTAATGAGGCAGAGAGGGGATGAGCAGAGAGCTGTAGGGCTTCCTTTGGTCCTGGCCCCTCAGTATCCCCTGGAGCAGACCTCACGGACAGACAGCAGGAGCCTTTTCTGCCTAACTCACCACGAGGGCCTTAGGGAGCTCAGCGGCGCTGGACCCTGGACATGGTGGGGGAAGCGAAAGGCAAGTGTGACCCTATTCCGACCCTGACTGCGTTGGCTAATTGGGTGTCAGGGACATCATGTCCCTGTGGAACCTTGGGAGTGATGAGCTTCATGTCATGATGGTCAGTTGCACTAAAGCACATCAGTTTTCCTAAGACTCTCAGTGACACGGCCATTAAGCAGAGCTGAAGGAAACCTCTGTCTTCCCATGTTCCTGAGGGCAGGTCGAGGGGCTTCTTGTCTTGAAACTTAATCTCTCGAGAAGGGACTGTCCCCTCTCAGGGACGCTCCGTCTGCTCTGAATGGACCTTCACACTATGCTCAACCCAGCCCGGGCATTTCCATGCCAGTGCCTGAGAAGGTCGGGCTCGGGGACCTCCCCATCCCAGGGCACTGGGTAACCCCAGCATTGGATGGGCACCTCCAGGTTATACAGTTTTGGGGCACCATGCAGTGATCGAGATCGAAATGAGATTGGCCATAAGAAAAGGGTATTAAGTTCTTTATTATTTCTCCAGTCTCTATAGATGCCTTTGGATGGAATGTGCGTAAAGCACAGCATTAGGGAAGCAGTGAGGTGACGATGAAATTCACTTATTCTTGCATCAATCGGTTCATGAGCATTTGAGCACAAACTTTCATCCCTGTGCTGGGTACTTCTCCGGGTGATTGGGGAAACCTGTCCTTTCACGCCACTCCACGGAGATGACTAATGGGAACCGTTTATCACCAGAGACCGGGAGGGGTCATGGAGAAGAGACTCATGGATGATGGCGTGTGGCCCCGGATCCACAGTGTGGGTCAGACAGAGAGGAACCGCCAAGAAAGAAGAACGGGAAACTTTCGGACTCCAGCTTCAGTCCCAAAACACCAATGAGCAGAGACACAGCGTGTGGCTCTGAGTGATGGTCCCCAGCTCCTGCTGCCACCAGCCACAAGGCAGATGAGCTCCAGCCTTGGCTGAGGGCCAGCGCTGCCCCTGCGCTGCCTGAAGATCCTGTCCCCATCTGAGCCTGGCCAGGACAGCTGCTGAGGGGCTGGTCTCCGAGTCTGTGAGGAAGAAAATCCATAGACTCCCTGCTCTCCCCTGGGCTCATGTGTTCCTCCACTAGAATGTTCGTGTGTTTGAGACACAAGAAGACATCAGGAAAGGAAAGTTCAGTGAAAATGGATGTTCACAAGTCCTGAACACTGCACACACTTCAGTGTAGCTATGTTTGTTTCCTGTTCCTATCATGCACAAAACACACAATAGCATGGGTGCACTGTCAACAGTGTTCTTAAGACAACCCCCTCTAACACACACACACACACACAGGCTCTTGCTGACTCCTAGCAGAGACTGTGAGTGATAAAGGAATGTTCCACGCAACCATGGAAGAGATTCCACCCACTACCGTTTGCTCAGTACTGAGATCAGAAGGAAAAGTGTCAGGGAGCACTGGGTCCCCGACACAATCTGGGAGAGGGTCAGGGTACGCCCTTCTGCCCCAGGGGATCGGTTGCCAGTGGACAGAGAAAACGTGAGAATCCAGCAGTTTTTTAAAATCTTTCATATAATGTAAGTTTATTTTTTGCGTCTTAAGCATCCTTTGTAGTTCTTCAGCAGATATATTACATATTGCAGTTAGTTATATATAATCCAAGCAGCTTTAAATGGCATAAGTAATAGCCTTAAAAAAGAGAACATGGAAGTTTTTTAGCTTAACACAGTTGGAAAAGCTAGTTCCATCAAAAATGGACAGACATGGGGCAGAGCTGCTACTGGCTCTCACTGTGCCCAGCTGCTCACGAGGTGCCTGGGAGGGATGGCAGGTTCTAGCCCTGGCTCGCCACCCCAGCAGAGCCTCACAACAAGCCAGACGACCCCCCACTCCATGAGGACCTCCATTTTCCACATCCGGACTTCCCCTCGTCAGAACTCTACCCAGCAGACCAGGCTATCACAGCCCGGCTCACGCGGCTGCAAGCGGCTGCACGGTTCATCAATAAATGCTGAATTTAGAGATGACTACAAGAGTATGCTACCCGCATGGCAGAGCCTGGCAAGCTACCCGTGTCGTATTTGATATGCCAGATACCAGTAAATTATAGACCTCATTCCCATGACCTGATGGAATGGTTTGAGGCTCTTTATGTTCCTGGAGCAAGCAGGTGCCCTTGGGCTCTACTTGCATGAGACAGGTCATATGGAGATGTTACTGGTGCCTGCTCGAGCAAATCGACGATGAACAGGAAGACAGTGTGACAGTGTGAACACAGTTGAGTGTTCAGCGGCACTGAACGTAGGCCTAAAGATTAGGTGTCTGTATATTTTCCCTCTTTTTATTGTACCACCGTGAGACATACAATTGCAAAGATGATCATAGTTGGGTCTCTGTCATACAGTATCCCAGCACCCATCCCCTCCACCAGTGCCCCATTCCCATAACACTCCCTCCCACCCACTCAAAGCCTGCCTCTATAACAGGCCCATTTCTCTCTCTCTCTCTCTCTCTCTCTCTCTCTCTCTCTCTCTCTCTCTCTCTCTCTCTCTCTGGCTCTGTGATTCTCTCTCTCTCTCTCTTCTCTAACACATTGTGGCTTGCCTTACAGATATTTACAGTTTACCATGGAATTCTCTATGTGCACATTCAATGGTGAGTTCTAGTCTGACATTCCCATTCCCCATCAGCCTTCCCAGTTTGTTACACTTACATTGATCATTACAGTGTATATATGTGCAAGATCCTGGGAAGGACCTGGCCTAAACTTGATTATTCCTAAGTGTGTCCTGCGGCCACAGAGCAGCCTCGCCCCTGCACAGCTGTGGGTCTGGTCTGTCCCTGATCCAACTTTGCTGGTTGTGGCGGCTCCTGCTTTGTGGCACCCAAAGTTTGAAAAGGCTTTAAAACTTATTAAAAGGCTTTAAACACTTGTTATGGTTACAAATCAGCAATAAGAAAAGCCCAGACTTTATCTTCCTAGATGGGCCCCAGCCAAGTGTAGGTTTAGAATCGTAGGCCAAGATGGCTGCTACCGTGTGTTACGGCCCAGCAGGGAAGCGAGAGGAGAGGAGAGCAGAGGGAGAAGGTGGAAAGGCAAAAGGCGAAAAGACCAAAGACGCTGAAGCAAGCAGGCTACACATCTTTTCAATTCAGACCGCCCACACCAAGGCAAGCAGCAGGGTCAATCCCTCAGGTAACTTCTCCCAGGACCTCACCTAGGTCCATTGAAATGTTAATGCTGCCCAGCCAAGATCTGTCTTGGAAGTGCCCCTGCAGGGCAGAGTGGGGGGAGGGCGTGTGAGATGAGCTGTATCAGAGTACACAGGCATGCATCTGCACCAATGGATTCTCCAAGCCTTCACAAGAGTCTCATCTTTACTTCATAGTTGTTCTGTATATTAGCCTTTACTCTTATAAGTTATAATATCTGAGTTAACCTCCTGCAGTAAAGAATCTGACCCCACACAGCAATTTGTGTCTTGTCCTGCCTCTAAGCAGTGGCAACCAAGAGATGGATATTTAAACAGTACAAGTATAGGTGAAGACCTCTACTTATATATAACTATATTTCTATATTCTATAGTCTATATCCTATATTCTATATTCTATGTTCTATATTCTATATATTATATGATATATGATATACATTATACATTATTTATTATATATGATACATGATAACCTATGTTATATATAGGTTATATATAACCTATATCATATATAACCTCTATTTTATATATATACTATATCCATCATATCTTTTAAAAATCAGTTCATCCATTTCTCTTGGCTATTGTGAATTATAGTGCAGAATTCATGGATGTAGATGTCTTTTGAAGTCACAATTTTATTTCTTCTTGATATTTATTCATGTATGGGATAATTAGATCCTGGATAATTGTATATTTTTGGCTTGAGGACTATCCATACTATTTTACATAGTAGCTGCACAGTTTAGACTTCCACTAATAGTACACAAAGTTCTTTTTTCTGCACCATTGCAATACTTATTATTGCTTGTGTTTTAGATTAGTATATCTCTATGTAGAATTTTAATTTGTGATTATCATGAAACTTACATAAAATTTCCCATAGATATAACTGTCTTTTTTTTACAGCAATCTAGCCTTATCTGCATAGAAGAAGAAATCCTCTTTTTTATGCTATAATGTTTATCTTTTTTTGGATAATGAATTCATTGAAAATTATTATGGCTAGTTATTTTTAACACTTTCTTTCTCTGATCACTTAGTTCAGAAGATTATATGCCAACTCTGGAGTTACAGTGTTAGAGTATTTTGAACTTTACTATAAAGTCATCTTTACTACTGTGCTGTGTATTTTCATATGTTTTAGTGTAAATAAATATAGAGACTCACAGACATGGGGCAGAGCTGCTACTGGCTCTCCCTGTGCCCAGCCGCTCACAAGGCGCCTGGGAGGGATGGTGGGTTCTAGCCCTGGCCCGCCACCCCAGCAGAGCCTTGCAACAAGCCAGACGACCCCTCACTCCATGAGGGCCTCCATTTTCCACATCCGGACTTCCCCTGGTCAGAACTCCACCCAGCAGACCAGCCTATAGTGGCCGGGCGGTTCGTCAATAAATGCTGAATTTAGAAATGACTACAGGAGTATGCTACCTGCACGGCAGAGCCTGGCAAGCTACCCGTGTCGTATTTGATATGCCAAATACCAGTAACAATTATAGACCTCATTCCCATGACCTGATAGTATGATTTGAGGCTCTTTATGTTCCTCGAGCAAGCAGGTGCCCTTGGGCTCTACTTGCATGAGACAGGACATATGGAGATGTTACTGGTGCCCGCTCGAGCAAATCGATGATGAACGGGAAGACAGTGACAGTGACACTTATAAGAGAGACACACGTGCTTGCTTGGAGGCAAACAGCATTTCTCTCTAATTACTTAGAGATCCAACGTGGCCGGGTAAATATACCGGTAAGTCCTAGCTAGTCCCGCGATGCTTGTGGCAGCCTGAGAGAATATTTACACCAGCCAGCACAGAACACACGGTCAGAGGAGCGCCGCATTCACACTGTCCTCCTGCCCCGCCTGCTAAGGGGGCCTGCAGGGGGCAGCTCCGGGCCAGGTGCAGAGGCTCTGGGCAACAGCGAACTGCAACAGAAAAGGGCTGCCGATGTACTGGCAGGTCGTGATTGTGTCTTTCAGAGATTTGATTAGAAGTCAGGGACCAGAGCAATAGCACAGTGTGTAGACATTTGCCTGGTTGGGGTCCTAGGCACCCAATATGATCCCCTCAGCTGACTGTGCAAAGAGCCAGGAGTTAGGCCTAAGCACTGGTTTGGCCTAATAACTGGAAAAGAAAAAGCCCAGAACCCAACTAATTATTATCTTTAAATGTTATATTTTCTCACCCTACCCAAAATTATTTTTGTTTAGTTTACTTTTTTTTTTTTTTTAGTGTGGGCCAAAATGGACTTTGTTCAGAGGTGGATTCTGGCTCTATCCTCAGGAATCTCTCCTTATGGTGAGTGAGGGATCCTATGAGATGCAGGGTGGAGTCCAGGTCAGCCAAGGTAAGGCAAACGCTCTCTGGATTTATAAGTCAGGGCTGCGATCAGGATGAAGGTCAGGTTTCTTCATTTCCCAGCCACCAAGGGCAAAAACAGAAGGATCCCAGAAGTGAGAGGCAGGGGTGTTCCGTGCCCTCCCAGGTCCCGGGAGGAGGTTTGCCGGGGCACAGCTCTTCCAAGAGTCACCAGCAGCGGTTTGCAGAATCTTTGATCATGTTGGCAGCATCCCAGAAACCAAACTGACAAAATGTATTGTTTGTCCTGACAAATGTTAGACTGACATCAGCTTTGAAATATGGGATAATGGAACTTTTGTCTTCCACATCCTTGTCTGGGGGACTCAGGGAAGAGTTTCCTCTCTGAACCTAGATCATCTCTTAAATGAAGAGTTCCAGAAGCCTACAGCTGGTCTGCCAGCCTGTGATAAAGCGATGTGATTGTTGCCAAGGAAGTGAGAACAGGAAAGCAAAAGCTCGAGCAAATCGATGATGAACGGGAAGACAGTGATACAGTGTCAGAAGTTCCTATATGAATAAACACAGAGGATTCACTAAATCCTCTCAGACATGAGACACCGGAAGAGAATGTTAACGTCCGCTGTATGACTCACATACAGGGAATACGAAGTGGGGTGAGAATTCTAGACTTTCAGCCAACACTGCAGTGGGTGGGGAGAATTTCTAGGGGGCTTTATTGTGGGGAGGCTCCAGTTGCTTCCGGTTCTTATTGTTGCCTACTAAGGGCATCTGCCCATGAGGAAATGGTAGATCAGCTGACCTTGGTCTCTGAAACTCTTCTCAAACCAGGACTTTACACAGAAACTTGTCCTTTGACTCAAGATTACAGATGGAAGGGCAGAGGGGAAGGTTTGCTGTGTGTTTTCTGTATAGACCCTCACCAATGAGCTTGCTCTGAGCAAACAAACAGGTCCTGGTTTACCAACCAGCTCTTCACGGATCCCTCATGTCCCGAGGGCTTTCAGGATCACTCTGTGATGCGGCTGGAGCCTGGCTTGGGGCTGGGACTAGGATACTGTGACCCCTCATTCTCTTATCACGGACACGGTTCAGCTCAGCTGAGTTCACTTAGCCCTACACATTGAAGGGGGCATGAAACAGCGTAAATAAGAAGAAAGGCACCTTCCTTGGCTGTGATTCCCGCTCCAGGAGGTAATATGGTTACAGGAGCAGATACGGTCAAGGCCATTATCCCTCTTACCTCATATCAAAACTCATTAAGACTCTCCACTTGCTCTCTTGAGCGGGACTCAAATGGGCTCTTTCCTGGGTGGGGCTCAGACTCCTCTCCCCGTGTAGACTCACTGGGATTTTAGCCTCATGAGATTTTTTTTCATTGCTTTTCATGGGTGTCTTCTAGGACTGGCACATTTGAGGAAATTGGTCCAGAGAAAGTTCATGATTCCTTCTTTCTTGTTAAGCATCTAGATTTTTTTAGTCCTTGAGTTTATTGTTCAAATTAAAATGTCTCATCTAGGCACTGTGATTTACAAAGCTGTCCATCATAGAATTTTATGTACACAATGTTCCAACACCAATCCCATCACCAATGTCCACTTCCCGCCACCAATATCCCAGTATCCCTCCACCCCCAAGCTGCCCTCCTTAGCGGGCACTTTTCATCCAGGTCCAAGAATACTGTATTATTAGTTTGTGCTTTAGATAGACACATTATCCACACCATGTACTACACAAACTTATCTTTTTATAGAATCATCGTGAGCCACGCACTACAAAGTTGTTCATGATTGCCTTTCGGTCACACAATCTCTGAAATGCATCGCACCCACATTATACCACCTATGTGTCCAGGGCCCTGACCAATGCCGCTATGAGCACCCGTCTACCTCCTCTTCCTGCTGCCTCCATTTCTCTCCTTCCCTGGTCTTTTCATTGCTGCGCCTAGTCCCATGTGTCCCTCCTTTGAAAACTATGGATTCCCTGCCCTGTTATTCCATACACCACAGAGAGTGAGATCACCTGGTAATTAGCTGCCATCTTGACTCACTTCACTTAACAAGAGAGGATTCCCTTCCTTTGAGGTTCAGCACAATGCATGATTCCATCATTTTTAGAAGCTGCATAGTATTCCTTTCTGCCAACTTAAGTTACTGCTATTTATTTAACAGTTATTCCTGTTGATTAAAATTTAGTGATATTGGGACGAGAACGATAGTGCCGTGGGTAGAGGATTTGCTCTCATGTGTCCAACACGGATTTTGTCCTAGCATGCCATAGGATCCCTGAGCACGCCAGGAGTGATCCCTCTGGGCACAGCCAGGAGTATACACTGAACATTGCCACTTGTGCCCCCAAAACAAAAGAATTTGGATATACTGCCGGATAAGGTGTCCATAATTCTCAGACATAGAAATGAATGGTGCATTCAAAATAAACTGACTAAAATTAAGTTATAATAACACTAAAATGGAATTTTTGAATAAAAATTCAAATCAAAATTTAATACCCATTTGAAGATAAAGTTTCTTTGGAAAGTTTGTTAAGTCTATATTTTCTTATAATTTTTAGCTTCAAAACTCTTTATATTGACATAGCCATGTTCGTATATAAACAAATGCAATTAAAATTTGATGTGTTAATTAGGAGAATCATTATAATTTGGCCCCAGTAATTTAACCTTCATTGAACTTTTGGACCTCATATGAGCATTTCTCAGAGAGAACAGGCGCTCTGCTCTGCTGTAGCTCACACGCAGGATGCAGGGAGTGACTCTACACCGTCACTTCTGGAGAAGCATCAGCACGGCCCAGCGCAGGACTCCTGGGCCCTGAGTCTCCTCAGAGACTCACCATGGGATGAAGGATATAAGAGCTGGAAGGAGCCCCTGAACAAAACAGAGAAGCTGACCATCAGCCTGCGGCCATCCCCTGACCACAGGGAGCCATAGGACATCACCTGAGCCACACTGTGGAGAATCCCCGGAGTCCTCCAGCCACAAAGATGCTCTGAGATCCCCAAACGTCAGCCTCAGCCTGTGGGAGACTCAGGTGAGGAGAATCAAGTGTTTCCCTGCTGTGAAGGGACCTGCTGCCCTCTGCAGAGCTCTCAGCGGCTCTGCTCCTCCCTGTCGCTGTGTCTGAGAGGGAGGGACGTTCTGTGTGGCCTGTGTGACAGTGTCTGTGTTTAGGGGACAGGATGGGCTGGTTGCTCTGGATACCGAAGCAGGGACAGTGGGGTCAGGGGACCAGCGGGAGGACCCCAGGAGCTCCGAGGGTCTTGATGGGGACCCCAAGTCCCCACACTCCTCAGCATGTCCCAGTGCTGTCCTGACATGTCTTAAACCTCCTGAGACAGCCTAAGGCTGAGCCGGCTGAGAGCTCTGGGGCTGTGTGATGTGGGACTAATCTCTAGCTTCCCATGAAAATTAAACTACAGTCTGTGGGGCTTTAAAGGCCTGTTCTTCCAGCGGCCATGCTAAGACCCAGATCACAGGGACCTCAAAGAATGAACAAGAGAACAAGGACACTGGGGGACCATAGCAGTGCCCTATGGGGCCGGGAGACAGTGCATGGGGAGGCGCCTGCCTTGGATCAATCTCTGGCTCCCCAATCACCCCCTTATCCCTTGCAGGAAGTATCCCTGAGCACACAGTCAGGACTAAGCCCTGCGCATGGCAAGGACAACCCAGAGACAAGCAGTGAGAGAACCACGGGACAGCAGGAGCCCGACTCTCTGTGTAACTCCACTGAGGCTGTCGCCCCAATGAGTCCCAGGGAGGAAGTGGGTCAGAAAAGGATTTCACCCTGTCTAGCTCTGTGGGACCCTGACTTCTTGCAAGATGCTCATGTGCTACTGGGCACGCGGAGCTTGGGCAGGTGAGGGGCATCTCTTGGAGAATGACCTGGAATCTGCTTCCCCACAATTCTGTGTTTTCTTGCTGAGTCTCAAAGTGGAACCAAAAAGGCAGAAATAAAAATACTGGATAAAGGACTGAGGAACTTCAGAGACCACGAGCGAGGTCTGGGGTCACCGGGTCAGGAAGGGGTGAAGAGGGACTCACCCAGGCCTCTCGGCTCTGCTACACCACAGGGCTTTGTCCGTGCCCGGCGCCTGCCCCTCTCACTGCCCAGAATCATGTTCCATTGTTTATCCGTGAGTCTAATTCATCGGTCCGTCCCTGTTCCTTCCTTCTCACAGAGAAATCTGCAGGAATGAGCTAGACCTTTAATTTTTTTTGCTGTTTCTGCTTTTTTTTAAAATTGTTTTTAGGACCATACCCAGTTTTGGCTGGCCCCACGTGGAAGCAATCCATGGAGCTGACCTCCTGGTAAGGGGCTCGGCCATGGATGGCCGAGTCCAACATTGCTCCCAGGGTTCGCTCACACGTGCGGGGGAGACCACGCTGGCCGGACTCGGAGAGGAGATTTGGGCCCCGTCCTTTCCTCCACCTCCATGCCAGCTTCCAGGAAGATAGGCCCACCCACGCCAGACCCACAGTTCCTCTGCAACCCCGAAGACATCCAGATCCGTCCACTCCAGATCTACAGCTCGCGATGCTCGGCCGGCCCCACGTGGAAGCAATCCATGGAGCTCACATCCCGGTAAGGGGCTCGGCCAGCCTCAGAGCCCAAATCTCAGAGTGGAGATTTGGGTTCTGCCCTTTCCTCCACCTCACTCATAGTCAACCCTGTGTCCCTGCTCGTTGGTGTAGAGGGACTGGAGTGTTGCAGAGTCTGACACTGTGACAGGCAGCCTTGACTTCAGAAGACCTGTCGCTGGCCAAAGCAGCAGGACCGGACAGAGGGCTCCTGAACACAGATGCGACACCGTGGACATGTCACAACCGCGCTAAATAACAGGACGCAGTTATCTCCTGGGGGGAAACGCAACACCAAGAGCAGAACAAACAGTACAGGGACCTTTTATCACCCTGAATATTTCACCGCTGATTCGTTCTCCATCTCTGCTCTACTCATTGGCATTTGCAACATGGTGGAGAACGGAACAGTCATCTGGCTGCTGGGCTTTGCATGAAGAGAAGCCCCTATAGTGTCTACCCCTCAACCTGGCTGTCGCAGACTTAATTTATCACTATAGTGTCTACCCCTCAACCTGGCCGTCTCAGATTCCATGTTTCTTTAATGGATATTTTGGACAACACAAACTACTGTTTCTCTCTCCTACAAGTTTCTCTCTCCTTGTCACGGTTCCAGGATATTTCACAGATGACCCGAGGGGCATCTGAACTCTAGAACTACCTAAGTCACTCTGTCCTCACAGATGCACGAACCCTCTGACCTGTTCCTGGGCGGATTCTACAGTCCAGGGCCTCTGACTTCCCCATGTGAGCCGGAGAGCCCGACGGTGTTGCTGTGCCTGCCCCGGTCCTGACTGTGCTGGTGTGTCCTGGCATCACCCAGGTGAGAAGAAATGTCTGTAACCTCTCTTTCCTTTTTCTTCTTCTTCTTCTTCTTCTTCTTTTTTTTTTTTTTTTTCGCTGCATCAGGGTTTACTCCTGGTTCTGCTCTCAGGGACAATCTTGCTGGCTTGGGGGACCCTATGGGGTGCTGGGAATCCAATGAAGGGACGCCGTTTGTGAGCAAAGCACCTGCCCACCTGACTGTCACTCGGCTTGAGGCACTTTCTGCTCCCCCCGACCTGCTGCCCTTCTCCACTGCATCTGCGCCTCTCTGTGGCATGTCTGAGAGCAGGGACTTGCCTTGCCCCCTGTGGTCTTTGTTCCAGTTCCACAGGGGCAGGGTTGTAGGATTTATGGAAAAGGGCAGGTCTGTAGACAGAGGAGAGACCTCGAGGAATCTGAGGGTCTTTCATGACACCAAGTGCCCGAGCTCCTGGCACTCTGATCATCGTATTTGAATTTCATTCTTAAATCTCTGAAACAAGAGCAAACCTTAAGTCACCCCAAAGCCCTTTGGGCACACAGCCATAATCTTTTTGTATTTGTCACCATGGAAATTAAAAAATAAACTTTCGGGTGGTAAAAAGAGACGATTTCTCTGAAACTCAATGTAAACCCAGGTCCTGGGGGTCTTCTCAGAATTGACAGGTGTGAGGCCAGGCTGTGGGTCAGCTCTGCTGTGAGGCTCGTGGCCACCCTCAGAGTCGTCCCTTCTCCAGAACAACCAGCAGGGTGAGCCGTGAGACACTGGATGGTCCACTTGGTGACCACGTAGTAAATTCCCAAGAGGGCCCGAAGCTGCCCTGGGGTCTTTCCTGTCTTTTCTAGTTGCTCTTTTAGCTTTGCTTTGGTGACTGGGAGTGAAGGAACATAACCTTTCTCCCATTCTCCCCCTCATCCCACCCCTTAGAGGCCCAGAGGCTGCTGGCGCTGCACAGGCTGACCTGTCTCTGTCCCTGGCATCTCACATGATTCCTTGAGCACTGCAAGGAGAGATTCCTGAGTATAGAGCCAGGAATCACCCTTGAGCATAGTTGATTGTGGCGCTCCCTCAAAAACAAATCAAAACCGTACAAGATAGGCAAAAACAATTTTGCATGGGGTGAAAAAATTGCGACATTTAAATATATAATTATCTAATTGCTGAGTTTTTTCTTAACAGTTTTTGTGCCGCACCAGGCAGTGCTCAGGCCTAACTCCTGACCCATTGCTTAGGGCTCACTCCTAGAGGGCAGAAGGGGCCATATTAGGTGCCTGGGGTTTATGTGCATACAAATGCCCTGTCCACTGTACTCTAGTTCTGCCCTGACCGCTTAGCAAGGGCATGTCTGTGTGTCTGTGTATTTGTACTGTGTGTATGCGTGCTTTGTGAAAGGGACTGTCTGAAACATTGCTGAGATTGCACCCAAGTTACTATGTGCTTTGTTTTTTGACAAACCAGGAAACAAAGTTACTTTTGCATTGAAGTGTGCGTGTACAGAACTTGTGAGTTCTTGTTTTTATGAACTTAATGTTCCTGACATCTCCCTATATCTCAAATTCACAGAGCACTCAAGTGAGGAAAGTGTAAGTCCCAGGGAGAGCAGTGAGCGGAGACGGGTTCTCTGCCCCGGAGACTCGGAGACCAGCCCTCAGCAGCGGTGTCCTGGTCAGGCTCTGAGGGGACAGAATCTCAGGCCTCTCAGGAGCGACACTAATCCTGGACAGATGTTGAGCGCATCTGCCTGGTGGCCTGTTGACAGGAGCTGGAGGACCTCACTCAGAGTCACTCTCTGTGTCCTGCTCATTGGTGTGGACTGAAGCTGGAGTCGGGGCAGTGATGGACCATCCCTGACCGCAGAGGACCTATCCCAGCCCACAGCTCTTCTTCCCAGTGACCACATCAGCACGACAGAACAGATGGCTTCTGAGCCCAGAACCGACTTCGTAGACATGTCACAACTCCTCTGGAATAGCAGGACTGGCGTTACCAGAAGGGGAAAATGTGACAACTCTAAACACAACGAGCTGCACACATACTGATTTGGATTCTGCAGATATCAGATACGTCATGATCCACAGTGCCATAGCGCTCATCTGCCTCTGCGGCATGGCGGGGAACGGGACTGTCGTCTGGCTGCTGGGTTTCCGCGTGAGTAGAAATTCCTACAGCGTCTACATCCTCAACCTGGCCGTCGCAGACTTCATCTATCTCTTAGTGGAGATTGTGTATGTCACATATTACTTTTTAGCTATTTTCTATAATTATTGCTCTGGCAATTTATTTGATTTGTTGATGAGATTTCTCTTCAATATTTCTTACTGTGCTGGTCAGAGTCTGCTGATGGCCATCAGCTCGGAGCGCTGGCGTTTTTTGTGTTCTGGCCCATCTGGTACAAATGCACGCCCAGCTCAGCTCTCCCCCATCGTGTGTGCTCTCATCTGGGCACTTTCCTTTGCTTTCGCCATCGAGAAAACTGTGTGTAGATACTTTGATTCTTGTCGTACAATATTTCAATTTAATTATATGCTGCCCCTCATTACGTTTCTGGTGCTCAGTGTGTGTGGCCTGACTCTGGTCATCCGGGTCCAGTGTGGATCCAGGCAGAGAAAGCCCAGCAAGCTCTACGTGACCATCCTGTTCAACGTTCTGGCCTTCTTGTTTCTCTGTTTGCACAGTGCACTCTACCTAACCTGGGGGTCGACGTTGTTCCCTGATCAAACAGCAATGCACATCACATACCTGCTCTATGACATGAACTGCTCAATCAACCCCGTCATATACTTCCTTGTGGGCCTGCAGGTGCAGCGGCGGGGCAGGAAAACCCTCTGGCAGCTGCTCCTGAGTGCGCTGATGGATGAGTGTGAGGGAGCTGAGCAGAGGAGAGGGACTCACCATCCCCAGACAAGACGAGACGTCCTCAGAGCAGCAGTGATGGGCCCTGCTGAGTGCCCAGGTCTGACCCTGCACAGCGCGGCCGTCAGCTGGGAGGGTCACGTGAGATTCTCTCGTACTATCAGAATATCTGTAGGATTCTTCAGGCATGCGTGTGTTTACGTTGGTGGATCACAGTATTCTTCACTGAATTTGTACGTAGGCTTCTAGGGTCTTTTTCGCCTGTTTCTCTGAACTATCAGTTTCTCTCTCCTTGTCACGATCCCAGGTGCTTCACACTCTCCCCCAGGGGAGGCTGAACTCTAGAATTACCTAAGTCAGTCTGTCCTCACAGATGCACGAACCCTCTGACCCGCCTCCTGGGCGGATTCTACAGTCCAGGGCTGTTGCAGGACTCCTAAGGGCCGCTGCATCTGCTCTGGATTGCCTCCCCCAAAATCACTTCGGTAGATAATGGGGTAGTCTAAATGTTGCAGTTTTTCTGACCATGTATGCTGTACTAGCTGGTATAAATATTCTCCCATGCTATCACAATCATCGTGGGACTAGCTAGATCTTACCAGCATATTAGCCTGGCCACGTAAGGACACCTAAGTAATTAGACCAGAGAGAAATGCTGTTTGCTTCCAAACAAACAAGCATGGCTCCCTGATAAAATATAAAACTACAATGAAGTAGAGGAGACTTGTGAAGGCTTGGAGAAATATTTAACTGGCATTGGTGTTGGTCCTTGGTACAGTGACATGCCATCTCAGAAACCCCCTTCTCTACATTTCAAAGGCCTTCCCTGCTCAAAACATTAGCACAGTAAAGGCCCTAGGTGAGATGCAGGGAGGGGTTACCTGAGGGCATTGGACCCTCCCTGCTTTCCATAACAATGGGAGGAAGGTCTGAGTTGTGGGGGGGGGGGGTATAAACTTGCCTGTTCCAGCTCTCCCGGGCTTCTTCTTCCCGGTGGGATCTCGCCTTTTGAGCGTTTATTCCCCTTGGAAGTTTCACACGTGGTGGTCGCCATCTTGGCCTACACGTGGCTGGGGTTCTAGCCTGGAATCCTAAGCATCGGGTTTTTCCTTTTGCTGATTTGTATGCCTGAACCTGTGATAAGTAAAGTCTTTTAAAACCGCATCGGATTCCTGAGTATCCATCCATTCCTCGCCGGCTTCGGAGGTAGAAGGGAACTTCGCTTCCCAGCACTGTCGGGGACCCCGGCGGAGCACCCCCGACACAGGGCCTCTGACTTCCTCGTGAGCCAGAGAGCCCGACGGTGGGGCTTTGCCTGCCCCGTCCTGACTGTGCTGGTGTGTCCTGGCATCACCCAGGTGAGAAGAAATGTCTGTAACCTCTGTTTCCTTTTCCTTCTTTTTGTTTTGACTGCATTTAGGGGCACAACCCCTGGCCGAGTCCAAACATAGCTCCAAGGGTTTGCTCACTTGTGCAGGGGAGGGCCATGTTGGCAGGACTAGGAGCAGGGATTTGGGCTCCTCCTCCCATTCCTCCACCTCCATGTCGGAAGGCTTGGCTGGGAGCTCCCAACCACCACAGCCAGCAACCCCGGAAGAGAGACAATCCAGACCCACAGTTGCACCGGTGCGCTGCCGCCTCTGCAGCCGCGTGACAGTCTTATATCACTTGATCACTTGAATCCCGTGATTCATTGACTTGCTCGAGCGGGTGCCAGTAACATTTCCATTGGACCCTATCACGTTCCAGTGTAGCCCAATGGCATCTGCTTGCTTCAGGATTATGAAGAGCCTCAAACCGCTCCTTCAGGGTCTTGACGAAGAAGTCTGACCATCTTGTAGGTTGGCGGCCACGTGTTCTTTTGGTGGGTGGGCATGTGATCTTTTGACATCCCGTGGGATCCAGTCAGTAACGGCTCTAGTCCAGTGGTTGTCTCCAAATCGCATTACATGTCCAGCCCATCATATTTTGATTCCTTGGCAAATGAGACAGCGGCCCTGATTCTGGAATAGCGACGGAGGTCGGAACTCCGGATTCCTTCTCTCACTTGAGTGAGGCGTGATATTCCAAGCATAGCTCTTTCGATTCCTCTTTGGGAGATCCGAATAAAATTCTCATCCTGCTTTCGTAGGGCCCAGGTCTCTGAGGCGTATGTTAATGCAGGGAGAACGGTGGAGTCAAAGAGATGTGCCCGGAGCCGGAGGTTCTTTGTCTTTCTAGCTATTTCTTTGATGCCTTTGAGACGCAGATACACCTGGCAGAGCAGATACCAACTTTCCCTGTTGAACTTCCTGCATCCCACAGACCACGAGAACAACTTCTGACCCGAGTCCACCATCCCTATAGAGTTTCAGAAGAACCCAGAGGGAACCCCCCACCTTGCTGGCAGCGATCTTCACCATCCACACTCTGCAGCTCATAAGATCTCCACCCAAGAGATTAAGCCAGTATCCAGCCCGGCTTGTCAGAAACCCACCCTACAAATTCCCAACCTTCAGAGACCCGTCCTTCGGAGGAGAGTATTTCAAGCCCAGGAATGCTTGAGCCACAGATGCAGACAGTCTTATATAATATTGAAAATTAGGACCAGGTCCTTTCCAGGAGCTTTCACATTCATGCACTGTATACAGTTCTAGGCAGATTATAGCTGTGGCCCGTCATCCCAGTGAGCTAGCAAGAAACCAGGGGAACCCGCACACCGTGAGGTCAGTCATTCTCAACATCCAGACTTCACAGCTCCTCAGAGCTCCACCTAAGAGAATAGCAGATCTCTCCTGTTGAGGTTCATCAGTAAAGTTCGAGATGAGAGCCTACTACTGAGAGTGTACCACCTACACGGCAGAGCCTGACAAGGTACCTGTGATGCATTTCATATGCCAAAATTCGTGAACAATTATAGACCTCATTCTCATGGCGTGAAGGAATGGTTTGAGGCTCTTCATGTTCCTGGGAGCGAGCAGATGCCCTTGGGCTACATTTGCTTGCAACAGGACACATGGAGATGTTACTGGTGCCTGCTCGTCACATCGATGAACAGGAGGGGAAGACAAGTGATAGGGGCACAAATCAGGGGTTTACTCATGGTTCTCTCCGGGATATTTTTTGCTTACTTGCGGGACCCTATGGGGTGCTGGAGAATCAAATGAAGGGACGCCGTGTGCAAGCAAAGCACCTGCCCATCGGACTGTCTCCTCAGGCCTGAGGCATTTTCTGTATCCCCCGGACCTGCTCCCCTTCTCCACTGCATCTGCGTTTCTTTGCTGGTGTGTCTGAGAGAGCAGGAACTTGCTTTGCCCCCCTGCTGTCTTTGTTCCTGTTCCACGGAGGCAGGATTGTAGGATTTATGGAAAAGGACGGTTTTTAGACAGAGGAGGGACCTCGAGGACTCTGAAGGTCTTTCATGACACCAAGTGCTGAGCTCCCTGACACCTTGATCATTGTCTTTTGAATTTCATTCTTAAATATCTGACACTAAGATTGAACCTTAAGTCACCCCACAACAACTATAATCTTTTTGTTGTTGTCACCATCACTTGTATCACTGTCTTCCTGTTGTTCATCAATTTGCTCGAGCGGGCACCAGGAACATCTCCATACGTCCGGTCACATGCTAGTGTAGCCCAAAGGCTTGCTCTAGGAACATGAAGAGCCTCAAACCATTCCTCAGGTCATGGGAATGAGGTCTATAAACATTAAACTTTTGAGTGGTAAAAATTGACTATTTCTCTGAAATTCAATTCTTAAACCCAGGTCCTGTGGGTCATCTCAGAATGTGATGGGAGTGGAGGCCAGGCTGTGTGTTAGCTCTCCAGTGAGGTCAGGCTGTGGGTCAGCTCTGCGATGAGGCTCATTGACACCCTCAGAGAAAGAGAGAAAAAGAGATAAAGAATGTGCCATAGAGGCAGGCTAGGGGAGAGGGAGGGAATTGGGGACATTGGTGGTGGGAAATGGGCACTGGTGGAGGGATAGGTGCTGGAACACTGTATGACCAAAACCTGAACATGAGCTTCTTTGTTATTGTATATCTCACGGTCGTATAATAAAATAGTAAAAAAGAAACATGACACCCTGAATAGTGGTTTTGAGAAAAAATGATACTGTTTGATTTCTATGCTCTGCTCCTCTATTGTTTTAACTGTTCAAAGGTAGACAGAGGAATCAAGCATCACCTAAAACACATCAGTGAGGGTCTGGAGTGATATTACAGTGGCTATGGCATTTTCTTTGAACACGGCTGACTCGGGTTTTATCCCAGGCATCCTGTATAGTCCCTCAAGCATGGTCAGGAGAGATTCCAGAATGCAGAGCCAGGCATAACCCTGAGCATCTACCGGTGTAGCCCAAACATCAAAACAGAAACAAAACTATGTCAGTGTGTGGCTGGAGAGATAGTTCAGTGTGCACCTCTCTGGCCTTCCGGCTGCAGACCCAAGGTCAATGCTTGATGTCTACATGGTCCAGTGAACCCATGAGGACCGAGCCCTGAGTTCTCAGCCAAAGTAAAATGAGCACAGCCAGGTTTGGTCCTAAGTCCCCCAAAATGAAGACTATCAACATAATGTCCCTGAAATCCACATTTTTAATTTTTTTCCCCAAGAAGACCCTGTTCTGTAGGTTGAGTCTGATTCTTTCCTGACTGAATTAGATACAAGGACAGTCCAGGGTCAGCACTTCCGGTCACTTCTTCTCAAGTCTGGTCACCGTGGTCACTCAGCAAAGTGCTTCTCTGTTCTCCTTGTTGCAGACACATGTCAACATTGTCCACTGGGACTTACTGTGGTTATTTGTTTCCCCCATTACTCGCGTGCAGAATGCATTTATTCATTCCAATTTTTCAGTCACTTTTCTCTTTACCTCCTGAGCGTCACAGTTACCAGAGTCCTGTACTTGAAAAGACAGTGATTGTGCCATAAAGTGTCAACAATGGACAAATGAAGACTCCTCGTGGGAGGATGCTTACAGTTGTCTACATGTTTTCTGTCAAATTCTTGTAAGCATCATCAGGACACTTGAACCACAGCTGAGACTCTCGGTGTACTGGGTCAGTGCCAGCTTCAGACCTGCTGTTCAGGGATCCCCAGGGCTACACCCAGGGGTGCTTGGAGAACCATTCGGTGCTTGGGATTAAGCTCTGTTCCTCTCCCATTCAAGGTCCATGATCACTGGCCGGTCTTCCCAGCCTGCGTGTGTGGTGCTCTGGTGCCTGCAGCCCTGGGCAGCAGGAAGCATCTCACAGGTGGGGTCATGTGGTTGTGGTGGGCGGGGTGGCACAGGATGATGCTGCTGTACCCGGCAGAGAATGAACATGGGAACCCACAACCGTTTATGAAGTGTTTGCGGAATCAAAGGGAAGGAGCAGAACGGCACAGCAGGAATCGGCCTAGGGCTCTGTGGGCTGAAGCCCGACAGGATCAGGAGAGCAGCTCGCAGAACCAACCGGCGTCCATAAGGGCTCTTCAGGTGCCTTGGGAGACGGAGACGGCTCAGAGCCAGAGAGGAGAGAGTCAGGGAACAGAGCCCAGCAGCTGTGGGAAACTCACAACATATTGCCAAGCCCAGGTCCGGGGCAGAGGTGACGGGCCACTCAGCAACGGTGCGTGTGGAGGTGGGGCCGAGGGGACCCCCGATGTCACCCAGAGCTGACACATGAGGAGACGTGCAGCAGCTGCCCCGGGACATGGCAGCGATCATGCTTGACCATAATCTCTAGGACCACGCAACCTTCTGTGGGCCCATGACATCTGTGTGTGCTGGTGACTGAGGGTCCAAAACTGACGTTTATTTAATAATTAATTCTATTATACCACCATGGAGTTGGATATTATTATATTTCCATGAAGATGGAGCTGGGCTCTCTTCCCCCACCTCTGTCCAGCCTGGGAGCCCCCGGTGGCCCCACCCATGGACTGCTCCGGGGCTGTCAGCTGTGAACCAGAGACACAGCTACACGGGGCAGAGCTGCCACTGGCTCTCCCCTGCTGCATGTGGTTACTTTGCAGCCACGCGGTTCATCAGAAAATGCAACAGTCCCCCCACAGGTGTGTGTGTGACCCCTGCGTCTCCAGCGGACCCAAGTTGCCCCAGGGAAGAGCGGAAACTCCATCAACGGGTACCAAGGCAAACTGCCTTGGTTTCACCCCAGACCCCTAGGTCCCTGCGCTTCCGGGAATGGCTGCAATCTCCCCCACAGGTGTGTGTGTGTGACCCCTCCGTCTCCGCGGACCCAAGTTGCCCCCAGGGGAAGAGCAGAAACTCCATCAACGGGAAACCAAGGCAAACTGCCTTGGTTTCACCCGCAGACCCTTGGGCCCTGCGCTTCCAGGAATGGCTGCAATCTTCCCCCCACAGGTGTGTGTGTGTGACCCCTGAGTCTCCGCAGACCCAAGTTGCCCCAGGGAAGAGCAGAAACTCCATCAACGGGAACCAAGGAAAACTGCCTTGGTTTCACCCCCCGACCCCATGGGCCCTGCGCTTCCGGAACGGCTGCAATCTCCCCACAGGTGTGTGTGTGACCCCTGCGTCTCCGAGGACCCAAGTTGCCCCAGGGAAGAGCGGACACTCCATCAACGGGAATGAAGGCAAACTGCCTTGGTTTCACCCCGGACCCCTTGGGCCCCTGCGCTTTTGGGGAACGGCTGCAATCTTCCCCGCAGGTGTGTGTGTGACCCCTGTGTCTCCTCGGACCCAAATTTCCCAGGGAAGAGTGGAAAGTCCATCAACGGGAACCAAGGCAAAATGCCTTGGTTTCACCCCCGACCCCTTGGTCCCTGCGCTCCGGGAACGGCTGCAATCTCCCCCAGAGGGTGTATGTGTGACCCCTGTGTCTCCGGCGAACCCAAGTTGCCCCAGGGAAAAGCAGAAACCCCATCAACGGGGAACCAAGGCAAACTGCCTTGGTTTCACCCCCCGACCCCTTGGTCCCTGCGCTTCCAGGAATGGCTGCAATCTGCCCCACAGGTGTGTGTGTGTGACCCCTCGCGTTCCGCGGACCCAAGTTGCCCCAAGGAAGAGCGGAAACTCCATAAACGGGAACCAAGTCAAACTGCCTTGGTTTCACTCCGAGCCCCTTGGACCCGCGGCGCTTCTGGGAGCATCCCAAAACCCAAAACCCGCGGGATGTGCTAGCGTGTTCAAGTGACCCTCTTACTACCTATCTGGCATGAGGTACCAGTGAACCTTGGTTCCTACATCCTTGCTACCCACCTAAACTCTGGAAAGAGACCAGACACCTACTAACTGTACTATATAGTCAACCAAGACCCCACATTTGCAACCTACAATAGTCATAAGGGTAAAGCAACGCAAAATTCCATCAAGCTCTGTGAGTGAAGTCAGTAGTCCAGATGAGCCAAGCAATACCAATGAGTTGTATAACCTCTCTGATAAGGAATTTCGGAAAGAAATGTTAAGAATTCATAAGGAATTCAAAGAAGCAATGGAATGCAAAATCAATAAAATACAAGAGGACATGATAGAAGAAGTGAGGAAAATGCAAATGGAAATGACAGATATTAAAAATGAGGTAAATGAAATGAAAAACACAGTGGAAAGCCATCATAGCAGAATAATAGCTACTGAAGAAAGAATTAGTGATCTAGAAGACGAGTTCCAAAGATTCTCCACACAACATCAGAAAATAGAAAAAAGATTCACAATTACCAAACAGACAACAAGAGATAATCGGGATGAAGCCAGAAAAAACAACATACGGATCATTGGGGTCCCAGAAGGGCAAGAATAAAACCCTGATGAAGAAGAAACTGTCAAAGCCATAATTGCTGAGAAGTTCCCGAACTAAAGAACGCTTGCCTCAAGATCCAGGAAGCCCATAGGATACCAGCTAAAAGAAACCCCAACAAGAATACTCCAAGACACATCTTAATTAAAATGACAAAAACTATAGATAGAGATAGAATACTGAAAGCAGCAAGATCAAAGAAGGAAATCACATACAAAGGAACATCTCTAAGATTTACAGCAGACTTCTCTGATGAAACACTCCGAGCCCGAAAACAATGGTGGGATATTGTGAAAAGGCTCAATGAACTGCCGGCCTCACCAAGAATTCTTTACCCGGCCAGACTCACATTCAGATATGAAGGAAAGATACACAACTTCACGGATAAGCAACAACTCAGGAACTTCATGGACTCAAAACCAACTTTAAAAGTAGGACTAAAGGGTCTACTGTAATACGACCAAACCCATAAGGACAACAAGCACAAACAGAAAGATGACACAAAATCCGATGACAATAATCTCTCTCAATGTCAATGGTCTAAATGCACCAATGAAGAGACACAGAGTAACAAAATGGATTAAAAAATTGAACCCAACATTCTGCTGTCTACAAGAAATGCATCTGAATAATCAGAACAAACACAGACTCAAAGTCAAAGGTTGGAAGACCATTCTCCATGCAAACAACTCCTCCAAAAAAGGCTGGTGTGGTCATATTAGTATCAGATAATATAGACTTCCAGGCTGAAAAAGGTTAGAAGGGACAACGAAGGCCATTTCTTATTACTTAAGGGGTATGTACACCAGGAAGAAATTACACTACTAAACATATATGCACCCAACGAGGGGCCAGCAATATACATAAAACAACTGCTAAGAGACCTAAAAGAAGACATTAACAGTAGCAAAATAATAGTTGGAGACTTCCAACACTGCTATATAAAGGATGGAGAGATCAACAAGACTGAAACTCAACAAGGAAATATTGACCCTGAAGGAAGAAATGGAAGAAAGAGAGCTAGTGGATATATACAGGGCTTTTCATGCCAAAAAAGCTGAATACACATTTTTCTCTAGTGCACATGGAACATTCTCCAAGATAGACCTAATGCTGAGCCACAAAGCATACCTCAATAAAATAAAAAAGATAGAAATTGTATCAGTTATCTTTGCAGACCATGAAGCACTGAAAATGGAAGTTAACCGTACACAGAAACAGGGAGTCAAACCAAACACCTGGAAACTGAACAGCTCACTCCTGAACAACAAATGGGTCATAGAAGAAATCAAACAGGAAATCCAAAGATTTCTGGAAACAAATGAAAATGAAGACACCAACTATAAGAACTTGTGGGATACGGCAAAAGTCGTGTTAAGAGGGAAGTTTATAGCTCTGCAAGCATTCATCAGGAAACAAGAAAGGGCCCACATAAATAACCTGACTACACAGCTGAAGACATTAGAAAAAGACCAACAAAAGGAGCCCACCCCAGGCAGAAAAAGGAAATAATAAAACTTAGAGAGGAAATCAATGAGTTGGAAACCAAAAAAAACATTCAAAAGATTAATGAAACCAAGAGCTGTTTTTTTTTAAATAAACAAGATTGACAAACCATTGGCAAGACTTGTAAGGACAGGGAAAGAGAGAACCCAAATAAACAGAATCATAAATAAAAATGGTGACATCACAACAGAAACCACAGAAATCCAAAAGATCATCAGAGATTACTTTGAGAGCCTGTATGCTGTGAAACATGAGAATCTAGTAGAAATGGACAAATTCCTGAAATCCTATAACCTCCCATGGCTGAAACAAGAAGACCTCCAATACCTGAATAAGCCTATCACCATTGAGGAAATAGAAACAGTAATTAAAAGTCTTCCCTAACACAAAAGCCCAGATCCAGACGGATTCACTAGTGAACTCTACCAAACCTTTAAGGAGGACCTACTGCCAGTCCTTTTCAAGCTCTTCCAGGAAATAGAAGAAACAGAAACACTCCCAAACAGCTTCTATGAGGCACATATCACCCCTGATACCCAAAAGCAGGGAGAGACAACACAAAGAGAGAAAACTACAGACCAATATCCCTGATGAACGCGAATGCTAAGATCTTCAACAAAATACTAGCAAACAGAATCCAAAGACTCATCAAGAAGATTATACATCATGACCAAGTAGGATTCATCCCAGGAATGCAAGGATGGTTCAACATTCGCAAGTCAATCAACATAATACATCATATCAATAAAAGAAAAATAAAAACCATATGATCCTATCAATAGACGCAGAAAAAGCATTTGACAAGATCCAGCACCGGTTCATGATTAAAACCCTCCAGAAAATGGGAATTGAAGGGACCTTCCTCAAGATAGTTACAGCCATCTACCAAAAGCCCACAGCAAGCATCATTCTAAATGGGGAAAGTTGAAAGCCTTCCCCTGAGATCAGGGACAAGACAAGGTTGCCCACTCTCACCTCTTTTATTCAATATAGTACCGGAAGTACTTGCCATAGCAATCAGAAAAGAAAAGGACATCAAGGGCATCCAGATAGGCCAGGAAGAAGTCAAGCTATCATTATTTTCAGATGACATGATATTATACCTAGAAAACCCTAAACTCTCTACCAAAAAAACTCCTAGAAACAATAGACGCATATAGTAGAGTGGCAGGATACAAAATCAACACCCAAAAGTCGGTGGCTTTCCTATATACAAATAATGAAAGAGAAGAAAGGGATATTAAGGAAACAATTCCATTCATAATTCTGCCACAGAAAATCAAATACCTAGGAATCAACTTACCCAAGTGTATAAAGGACCTGCACAAAGAAAACTATAAGACACTGCTCCAAGAGATAAGAGGACACAAGGAAATGGAAACATATTCCCTGCTCATGGATGGGGAGAATCAACATTGTCAAAAT